>OVAN01007306.1:0-19868 GCA_900406275.1 Anastatica hierochuntica | reverse complement strand
ATATATATATATATATATATATATATCCTCCCGCAGAACCCGAGAGTTATCCCACCGGAACCTCCGATTACCTCGGTGTGCAGGACCTAGTCTCATAGAATCAACTCATTCCTTACATGCATATATCAATCTTGCGTAATTCTCAAACAATATCGGTTTACCCTAATCTGACAATTAAACAAATAAAATTCTATGTGAGATTAGTCCTAACATTCATCTAAAATCAAGCAAGCAATCAAGACTCCAAACAAACTCAAACAATGTGTTCTGGTGTTAGACTACGCGAGAAAGAGTAAATAGGGAAAGCCTGAGAAGTATATGGGTCTAACCCTTACCTTAGCCAAATAAGTGGTTGAGAAAGCGGTTTCGGGTTTTGGAAACTCAAACGGTCTCTAAGTCTGAAATTAGAATTGAAAAATAGATCAATTGAGATTCTGGAAGTTAAAAGCCGGAAAAAGGGTGTAAACCGGCTAAACCGGACCAAACGAGTCAAACCGGGCAACTCCAGTCAACAGCCAACCATGGTCAAAGTCAACGGTCAGCGGTCAGCGGTCAACAGCCAACGGTCAACGGTCAACTGGTCAACCGAGTTTGACCGAGTAGCCTAGTCAACTCGGTCCGGCGGAGGAAGACGGAGGCTTACCGCGCGAGATAGGTACGGATCTTGCAACGGCGAGTGAGGGCGCGTCCAAGGTCTGATCGAGACACGGTTTGCGGCTACGGCTTTGCTTCGACGAGATCTATCTGCCGGTGGTTGCCGGTGGTCTCAGATTTTTGATTGGAGCAACAAGCAGAAAGTTATCACTGTTTAAAGCTACGGGTGAATGGTGAAAGATGGTCAGTGTAGGTTTTCTGGTGGCTGAGATGGTGGTGCGAAGTTTGAAGGTTGGGGTTCTCGTTCACGGATTCAATTTGGCAGAGCTTCGCTAGGAATTTAGTGACAAAGAAATTATGAGGGGTTATGGCTCTTTAAATAGAGAAAGGGAGGAGGCTAGGGTTTTTAAGAAAACAAGTGGATTTTTAATGGGCCTGCATGAAATTAAAAGGTTAGCCCTAATTGTAGGGCTTGGGATGCTACAGTCGTATTTATCCACCCAACCTTCTCAACTTTTCCTTAACGCCGTAATGACCATTACTGCTGCAATAAACGCCATTTCGACCCTCCTCATAAAGAATCCCTTCCCATACCCAAATATTTCACATGACCCGGTTGACTCCCAACGAGATCGCCACTTAAAACCTCTGCCACCGAAATTTCCACCTTTAACCCCCGCCATCGAAATCGCCATCTACAACCGCCACCATCGAAATCGTCGCTCAACGGGTATACCGTTATGAAATTCTTTTTTTCTTTCTTCACTTTTTCTTCTTCACAAGCACTTGATGTTCGCTATGTTACACATTTTTCTTCTCCTTCTTGATTGCGAGGTAAGCCACTGCCCCTTGTTCTCCTTCTTGAGGGTTGTGCATATGTTTGTGCTTCGCTAGCACGGGAAAGTAGCAAATAGGTATGTGTTGTTCTCATAATCTCTTCTACACTTATTTGTTTCAGTTATAATTCAATTTCGAAGCTCAGCAAGTAAAATATTTAGTTTTGCCTCTTCTTTTCGTGCTTCTCTTCTACTTGATCGGATTTACCTTTTGCCATCTTCACTTTGGAATTTTAAGTTTTTTCCCCTGATTCTTATGATTTTTCTAAACAACTACGATATCTTATGGCGATGGTTATGACGAATAACACACTATAGAGTTTCGAGCCAAATCTAGCGGCAAAGGATTAGTCAGAAAAAAGCTAAGGATTTCATTAGTTCATTTAAAAGACCAGTCACCTTAGTTTTGCAGGCTACACCGCAACAACCTTTGTGTGTAAGCAAGGGTGATCTCCATTTTTTACAAACAGTTTTGTGTGTTTTTATCTCTTACCATTCTACATTTATTATAAAGTTTTTTAAAATCCCCACTGGTGTTTTTCAATTAACTTTTTCACAAATTCTTTTGACACAAACATAGTTGTCTCCTCGGATTTTGTTTCATTTAGGATAAGAATAGTACAAAAATGAAGATGAACGATTTCGAAATTTATTCATGTGCTTATGTTGTCTAGTGAAGTTTGTAACTTTCTTTTTAATATTTACAGTAGCATATCAGCTAAGCCCTTTCCAAATGATGTTTGTTCTATCTCTTAAGGCAAATACTTTGATGAAACATAAAAATTAGTTTACATGTGATTTTGATTTTTGCAGGACTAATTAAGGCAAGGGAAGGAGAAAGAAAAGGAAGAAATGCAAGACTTCATGTAAGACATGGCTCATTTAAGGTATAAGATGGAATATTTGTTCATTAAAAATGCAAATTAATTCTGTAATAGCTATTGAGTTTCAAGTTTAGGCGACTAAAGGCATGATCTTCCACACTGTCACTTCATTCTCTAATTAACTTTTTGGGACTTGGGAATACCCCCGCAAGATATTGACCAAACGAGTGAAGAAGAGAAATAAAAAGAATCAAGAAGCAAAAACATAGAAGACTATAGTTACGATCCCAGCTAATGAAAACAATTGTTCAAGCCCTCCTCTGTGTTCTATTAGAGGAGTTGTTGACAATGTTGTTTCTTCACGAGAGACAAGACAAACATGTGATGATGAGGTTGGTATAAATGGAACCAATGGTGAGAAGAAGAAGAAGAAGAGCATGGTCGATGATGAAACTGGTGGAGGTGGTAACCACCATACCCGGTTCGAAGCAAACCGATCCAAGAACCGGTTGAAGAACCAGGAGGCTAACGGGCCGTTGAGGCAACTAGGAGGGAATCGGTCCATTACGAAATGGGAACAAGGCCCATACAATTCAAACAAGGGAAAATAAAAACTGAAGAGCTAGCCTTTAATGAGTAGGATTAATACACATTAATGAGCCGGTTACAAGGTGAATGGAGGATAAAAGGAGAAGGAGAAGCTCAAGAATAAGGATCGGATTCTTTTCAGAAGAACTTAACTAATAGCTTCTGTAAACACCACATTAAAAATCAATAAAGCTATAGTTTTTTCTGATATCTTGTCTAAAATCAAATACCCCATATTTTGTGTGGATTTCAGATCTAACAATTGGCGCTAGAAGGAGGAGGGATTTCGCTTAGCTACATCAGATTCCACGTAAGTCGGTGTGCGTTTCGTTTTTCTCTGTCTCTTTTTCCTTTTTTGCTTTCAGGACAACATGTCTGGCGACAACGGAGCCGATGGACAAACCAGCCCGATTCTCCCAGGAATTCGCGACGGCGACAACGTCGATCTGACTGCCGCGATTCAGGAGCAAGAGCAGGTTCCCCCAACGTTCGATGCTCAGGCGGCACTGGACCAGGTCCCAGAAAACATGCGTGGTATCTTCGCCCTGCTGGTAGAACGGACTGCGAGACAAGAAGAGCAAGATCGACGGTCAAGCCAGCGTCTAGAAGAGCTGGCGCAGGCTCAGGCTGCTCAGCTCGCAAGGATAAACTTCATCGCCCCGATCTCTCCACGGGAACTCCTTGCTTTGGAAGCCCGACCTGGCAACGGGGCGACCCACGCTAACCAGAGGTCAGGCGATCGGGAGCAAGGCCAGCAAGACTCGGCTCTGGGAGGGATGTCTGCCCATGCGGACTCCGAGCTGCAAAAGTTAAAGTAGACACTCGCCCAGGCAACCGCCGAGCTCCGGACTATGTGGTCCCAGAACAACAAGGCCACCAGCTCGGCACCAGAGGTTCATCGAGTCATTAAGGAAACTCAGTGAACGCCCTTCACAAGCCGAAACGTAGGAGCCACCATCCCGAGCATCAAACTCAATATCGCGCCTTACGAGGGAAAAACAGATCCCGAGCTCACATGACCGCGTTCTGCATCGCAATGGGTCGGACCAAATTCAATGAGGCCGACAAAGACGTCGGATACTGCCAGCTCTTCGTCGAAAACCTTTCCAGAGCAGCTCTAAACTGGTTTTCCCGCCTGAAAGCGAACTCAATTGACAGTTTCAATGAGCTGTCAACTGCTTTTATCAAGCATTACTCGATGTTCATCGAGAAGGGCGCCTCGGATGCCGACCTCTGGACAATGACCCAGAAGAAAGACGAGTCCTTGCGATCGTTCCTGTCCAGGTTCGAAACGGTCATCTCTAATGTGGTCGTCAGCGACGAGGCAGGCATCGCGGCTCTACGGAATGCCCTTTGGTACAATTCCCGCCTTTGGGAAGACCTAATGCTCAACCGGCCTACCTCCTTGGACGACGCGTTTCACCGTGCTTCAAGGTTTGTGGAGATAGAAGATGAAAAGAAGGCATACGCGGAAAAGCATGCCTCCTCGTCAAAGACAATGTCCAAGGACAAACCCAAAGAGGAAAAGGATAACAAGCGATCCTCCAGCGGACACCGAGCTGAGGGGAGCAATTCCAAGCACAGGTCGTTCCAGATATCTAACCCCCAAGGATCAGAGCGAAGCTCGGGATCCAATTACAACTACAAGTCCAGGTCCAACACCTGGACACGCAACGACGGGTCCATAACCTCCGAGAAATTCTGTGAATTTCTTAACACCTCGGGGCATACGATAGAGGAATGCTTGGGGTTTAAGCAATACTTATTCAACAAGTACAGGGCGGAGGAGCTGGCTAGGAAGAATGAAGAGCGTGAGGGAGCGCGACCTTATAACGACAAGGAACCACCAAAACGCGATCGGGACACGAGGCACGCCGAGAAGGTGGAACCCCCAACAGCTCGGAAGCGAATCAATATGATTTTGGGGCCAAGTCCTTTCTTCAACGACACGGTCTGGTCGATAAAAAGCTACAGCAGACAGGCGAACTCGACCACCGACGATGTCCAAACAGTAATCGGAGAAGATACCATCATAGAGTTCTCGGAATAGACAACCCGGAGCGTTACGCGACCTCACAATGACTCCCTAGTACTTGAGCTCATGATTGAGGACTGCGAAATAGCTCGGGCTTTAATTGACTCAAGCAGCTCGGTAAATGTCCTCTACAAGGAGACACTCGACAAGATGGAGATCCCTGAGGAGAGTATAAAGAAATCGAAGCAACCTCTAAGCGCCTTCAACGGTGCTACTACAATGTCTATAGGGACGATCAAGCTCAACACTTTCATTGGCGGTGTGAGGATGGAGACCAATTTCACGGTGGTAGAAGCCCCAGACATATACAACGTAATATTGGGAACGCCATGGATACACTCAATGAGGGCAATACCGTCAACCTACCATCAGTGCATCAAGTTCCCCACGGAGCAGGGGGTTGTCACAGTCTATGGAAGCCAGCGGACAGCGAGACTGTGCTACGTCAACGAGAACAAGCTGCGTAGGTCCCAGGAACAATAAACATTCCAAATCCGAGAACCGGAGTCAAGCACGGAGGAAGCAGATCAAGTCGAACCGTCCAACCCTGAGCTCGGTAAAATCAAGCAGGTGTGCATTGACCCGGGTAACCCCGACCATTGCGTAGGAGTCGAGGCAAACCTTGAGAAAGAAATTTTCAGGGAATTTGTAGCGTTCCTCAAAGAAAACAAGCATACATTTGCTTGGACGATAGACGACATGCCGAGAATAGGCTTGGACATTAATTTCCACGAGCTCAATGTGGATCCGACCTACAAGCCAGTTCGTCAAAAGAGGAGGAAGCTTGGCACGGAGAGCGGAGGTCGTCAACGCTGAAGTAGAGCAACTGCTCAAGGTCGGTTCAATCATTGAAGTGAAGTACCCGGATTGGTTAGCCAACCCGGTGGTAGTCAAAAAGAAGAATGGCAAGTGGCGGGTTTGCGTGGATTTCACCGACCTCAACAAGGCATGCCCGAAGGACTGCTTTCCTCTCCCACACATAGATCGGTTGGTTGAAGCAACAGCTGGGAACCAGCTGCTGTCATTCCTAGATGCCTTCTCCAGGTATAACCAAATACTCATGCACCCGGATGACAGATAAAAGACGGCTTTTGTGACTGATCGGGGACTCTACTGCTACAAGGTGATGTCGTTCGGCTTCAAAAACGCTGGTGCAACATATCAAAGATTGGTAAACAAAATATTTTCTGACCAGCTCGGCAAGACAATGGAAGTATACATTGATGACATGTTGGTCAAGTCGTTATGAGAGGACGATCAAGTCGGCCACTTGCGCGAATGCTTTTCAGTTCTTAACAAATACGGCATGAAGCTCAATCCGACCAAGTGCACCTTCGTCGTCACCTCAGGCGAGTTCCTGGGGTACCTGGTGACCCAGCGCGGAATAGAGGCCAATCCTAAGCAGCTATCAGCCATCATGAACATGAAATCGCCTACCACAATGCGGCAGGTGCAGTGACTCACTGGCCGCATAGCAGCCCTGAGCAAGTTCATTTCTCGCTGTACTGACAAGTGTCTCCCGTTCTACCAGAAGCTTCGCTCTAATAAGAAGTTTGAATGGGATGAGTCGTGTGAAGAGGCGTTCACCCAAATGAAGACGTACCTCACCACACCTCTGATATTGTCCAAACCGGAAACTGGCGAAGTTTTATATCTTTATATTGCAGTATCCAGCGCGGCGGTCAGTGGAGTTTTGGTACGAGAAGAAAGCAACGAACAGAAGCCCATTTTCTACATTAGTAAGTCTCTGGTGGACGCTGAGACCAGATACATGGTGACCGAAAAATTGGCACTGGCCGTGGTCACATCAGCAGGGAAGCTCCGCCCGTACTTCCAGTCTCACTCCATAGCCGTATTGTCCAACCACCCGCTTCGCACCATACTCCACAGCCCAACGCAGTCAGGGCGTCTAGCTCGGTGGGCGATCGAACTTAGCGAATACGACATCGAGTACAAACCCCGAACAGCGCTGAAGTCGCAAGTCTTAGCGGATTTCATTGTTGAAATAACCCCAGAGCTGAGCCCGGACACAAAGGTTCCAGGTACCTGGACTCTACATGTGGACGGCTCTTCCTCCACCAAGGGGTCTGGCGTTGGGGAACAGCTTGTTTCACCAACCGGTGAAACCATAGAGCAATCCTTCCGCCTCGCATTCCCGGCCTCCAATAACAAGGCGGAGTACGAAGCGTTGCTCGCGGGATTATGATTGGAAAAGGCAGTTCACGCAGCAAAGATTAGCGTCATCTGCGACTCCCAGCACGTCGCAAACCAGTTCAACGGGGAATACGAAGCTCGGGACGATCGCATGACCGCATACCTGAAGCTGGTGCAAACGAAAGCTGCAGCATTTGACGAGTTTTCCTTGACCAAGGTGCCACGAAAGGAAAACGTCGCCACCGACGCGCTAGCAACGTTGGCCTCTGCCGACAGCCTGAGCCGTACAATTCCTGTTGAAACTCTGACCAAATCAAGTATTAGTGAGATCCTAGCGGCACCGACCTCAGGAACTCCCGACGACCTATCGGACCTGAAGCAGGCCATAGCCCTTCACGAGGACGATCTCGGGGACGACCTTGGCACCATCGCTCTGGAAGGAATTGGAGAGGGTGAAGACTGGCGAGATGAGATAAGGAGCTACATTGCAGACGGGGACGTCCCACCTAACAAGTGGCAAGCTCGGAAGCTGAAACAACGGAGCGCGCGCTACACGTTATTTGAAGATAAGATCTTCCGGCGAAGTGACACGGGCGTCAACCTGTATTGTGTACACGGTGACGAGGTCAAGCAAATAATCAAAGAGGTCCACTCAGGCGTCAACGGGAACCACGCCGGCGGCAGATCGCTAGCGCAAAAATTACGCAAGCAAGGCCACTATTGGCCAACCATGGATCGCGAAAAGAAATGTGAACGGTGCCAGCGGCATGCCCCCATCATCCACCAGCCAACCGAGCTAATGAAGTCAGTTATGACACCGTACCCATTCATGCGATGGGCAATGGATATAATCGGCCCACTGCACAAATCAGACAGAAAGCAATACCTGCTCGTTCTTATCGACTATTTCTCTAAATGGGTCGAGGCAGAGGCCTACGCGAAGATTAAGGATAAGTAAGTCATTGACTTCCTGTGGAAGAACATCTTGTGTCGTCATGGTATCCCGCATGCGATTGTTATAGATAATGGCGCACAATTCACCTCCAAGGGTTTTGAGCATTTTTGCTCCGTCTACAAGATCACCATCCAGTATTCAACGCCCCACAACCCCCAAGGAAATGGGCAAGCTGAAGAAACAAACCGGCATATCGTAGAATGACTCAAGAAGCGGCTGACAACAAAGAAAGAAAGTTGGGCCTTCGAGCTGGACGGAGTCCTCTGGTCACATCGCACCACACCACGTCGTGGCACCCAACAGTTGCCTTACTCCCTTGTGTATGGTGTTGAAGCAATGATTCCTGCCAAGGTGCGAGTGCCCACACTCCACCGCCAGGTCCTCCCCGAGGATGTCACAACCAACGAAGAACTACTAAGGATGAACTTAGACACGATTGAAGAGCAGCGAGAACTCACCTTCATCCGCATTCAAGCCTACCAAAACCAGGTCGCCAAATACTATAACAAGAATGTTCGTTCGCGCACTTTCCAGGAGGGCGACCTGGTTCTCCGGCGTGTGGTCTAGAACACTTCCGAGTACCAGGCGGGTAAGCTCGACGCGAGTTGGGAAGGCCCCTACAGCATCGCCAAAGCACTGCATCCCGGGGTGTACGAACTTCTCCGCATGGATGGCACGCCAGAGCCTCGTCCATGGAGCTCGGTGAACTTGAAGGCATACTACTGTTAAGCTCCATATCGGCTTCTTGCAAAAAAAAAAAAAGCAGGCCCTTTGGGCCTCCATGTAATTGAACTACGGAAAGGCTTGACCCCTCTGGGGTACGTAGGCAACCTATTACGGGTACAACTGTTATAATAAAAAAAAACATTCTTTGACTTATTCGCTCTTTGACTCATTTGTACTCAAGAAAGCTCGCTTGTGTCGACTCCCTAGCTAGGTTCTCCGACCTCCGAGTTAATTGCGCACTTCTCACAAGTGTTTAGGTGAAACGACACCATGGATGTGGAAAGGTAGCCCTTCGTAAGGTTCCTCACATCCCGGTATGACTTAAGCATACCTTTATAGGAAAGCCGGACCACGTCCGCAAGACACTCAGAAACCAGAGTTTCTCTTTTACTTAAGAGTCTCCCCCCCTACTTAAGTAAGAGGCCTTGAGTGTGGCACGCGGTAAGCCAACAGCGCGTTGCGCCCAAACGCCAAGTCCTGAAACAGGGTAAGCTGGAGACATTCCTTGCGCCTATGTTCGCTACTAAAGATAAGAGTGAACTTAATGAGAGGGCCCTTGCGTTTCGCATGTCACAGAACTTTTGGTGGGAAGCAACATTCCCTTGTTGACGACTTTGTCCCGTTATCACGCCGTTACGCAAAAGAAAAAATGCAAGAACTTGGAGTCGAGATGTAAAACAGCAAACACACAAAAACAACACGGAACCAAAGGCCGAACACTTGAGAATCAACAGGATGCTTTCGTGTGCTTGAACACTTAAGCATCGACGAGCTGCTTTCGTGTGCTCAACATTGGAACACGTGCTTGAACACTTAAGCATTAACAAGGTGCTTTCGTGTGCTTCAGTACCTAAGCATCAACAAGATGCTTTCGTGCGCTTGAAAGCTTAAGCATCAGTAAAATGCCTTCGCGTGCTTGAACACTCAAGCGTCCACAAGATGCTTTCGTGTGCTTACACACTTGAACATGTGCTTGAAAAGTTGAGCCTTAACAAGTTTCCTTCGTACGTCTCAACCAAGGCGTCAACTGGCAAGCGTCAAAGTAATAAGTGAAGATCTCGGGACTTAGGCAAAATGCCTATTTTCCAGAGAGCATTGTGCAAGCTTGAACCAAGAACCAGTTGCCCCGGGCTACGGCCTGCTGGCCAACCCACGAGAGGAGGCTAGATGGTTTGAGTTTGAGCAGGGGAAAAGGAAGTCTTAACTTAAACTTAGAAGGAATTGGATAAAAGCTCTCCCGGGCACCAAGAGTCAAGGTTCAAAATAAAAGGAAAGCAGAGCTACTAATGGAAGCTATTAAAAACTTAAAACAAATTACAAAGAGAAATATTAAGGCCACATGCCGCCTATTCTTGGGCTCCTTCGCAGTCCTAGGCGAGCTCGGAGGCAACACTTGGGGAGATGACGGCTGCGTTAGACCCGAACTGATCGATTTAGAGGACTGGAGGAGCAGGAGGAGCATCATCAACGGCAGCGGGCTCCTCAAAAGGGGCAAAGGCCGGGGCAACTTGGACCATGGAGAGCTCGGGAGGACCTGCGGCTATGGAGGAAACCTCTGCCTCAGCGGGAGCAGGGGTAGGAGCTAGGAGGACAGCCAGGGAAGACCCTTCGGAGCTGTCTGACACCGGGGTAACCCGGAGGTCCTCAGCGAAATTGAGCTAAAAAATGTCCATCTCATTGAGCTCATCGACAATGTCCTTAAGGGCTGCCGCCATGTCCTCCCTCTCAGCGTTAAGGTCGGGCTCATTCCCTTGGGCCTTGCTCTTCATGATTTTATCAATAAACTAAGCTCGGGCCTGGGCTTGAGATTGCAGAAGAGCGTTCTCATGCACAAGTTTGGCGTCCTCAATAGCCCGCTCAATCTTCAGAAAGAGGGCCTTGTACTTAGCAGCAGCCTCCTTCCTAGCCTTCTTGGAGGCCTTCCGAGCTGCCCTGTCGATTTGCGCCTTGAGGCGGGAGACTGCTTCCTCATGAGCCTTAGCAGCACAATCGTAACGCCACGACACGTTGGAGAACTTCTTCTCCGCTGCCTCCATCTTGGCATCCGTTCTCTCCTCTAACTTTTGGGCCTCACTGCGGGCTTCATATAGCTCGTCGAAGAGGTCATCGGCATTAGTCTTGGCCTCAGCCAGGCGCTTCTCCATCACCTCCATCTTCTTCTGGGACTGTTCCTCAGAAGCCTTGAGCTCCCTGAGAGCCTGAGACCAAGATGCTTCGAGACCTTCATTCTTGACTTCCACTTCAGCGACCTTTCGAGCCATGTCCTTCAGCTCGAAGTCCTTCTCGTTGGCCATCTTGACCGCCTTGCTGCGCATGCCCCTTTCAACAGTGAGGGCATGGTTGTCCTGGTACCACAAAGACTTCATGCGGGCTAGCTCAACCTCATACTCCAATCGAAGGCGGTTGAAGAAGCCCATTCCCTGAGAACAAAGAGCCAGGAGTTAGAGAGGAGGAGTCAAACTAGAAGGCGTGGGTTCCAATAAGGCTACCTCAACATAACGGACACACAACTCCTGGTAGGAGTATGTCTGCAGCTGGAACTTCCTTGGAGGTGCCGAGCTGTAAGGAAACTGGATACCCTCACAGAACTTCGTGGCGGCCTCTCTCCTGTGTCCAAGAGAGGAGGATTCAGGTAGGTCAAGCTTCAGGGAGAGGTCGGCGTCCTGAGGTTGGGAGGAGAGGGTCGCGGGCTCTAAGCTCACGGGAAGCCCTTTGTCTTTCGGCTTCCTAGGTTCTGACCTTGGTGGATAAGGAGACTTCCTCTCCTCCGACCTCCGGTGGTCAGAGGGACCTCTCTCACCCGACCTACTCCGGCTAGGGGTTCTCCCCAGCTCAGTACGTGGCTTCTTTGAGGAGCTAGTGGAAGGGGAGGAGGAACGTTTCTTGGTAGAAGAGTCGCGAGCTCGCAAATCCCCCCTGCCCGAGCTCCCAGTTGGCTTCTCTTTTTCCTTTCTCTTCTTAGCAGCCTCGCTGACCACAGCGAGAGAAGCCTCACGGCTTGAGGGCGGAGCAGCAGAAGGGACCTTCGCCGGAGGGGGAGGCATCAAGTTGGTAGCGGCATCAGAGCTCACAGGAGCCTTCTCGGGGGCACGGGTCCTCTCCCCGCTCTCTAAAGGGCCAGGGGCCTGAGTGTCGAGGCGGCCCTCCTTCAAAAGCTGCTCCTTCTCGGCCTAGAGCCGTTCCTCTTCCTCTTTCCTGGACCTCTCTCTGGCAGCAGCCTCCTCGCCAGCCGCTTTTTCTTCCTCAGCTTTCTTGGCAGCAACTTCCTTTTCGGCCTTCTTGCGACGAGCTTCAGCAGCTCGCTGCTCCAGGCTTGGGAGGACAACGGTGGGACGCACCATCTCAGAATGGGCTAACTGGAGTTGAATTCGAGGTGGAGAAGGCGGTGAAGGCTTGTCTACCCTGGTTGCGACGACCCTGGCAAAAGCTCTTGCACTACGATCAGGAGTGAAGGACGCCCAAGTTCTGTTAGGAGCCCGCTTCAAAGATGCAATCACTTCCTGGAGATCAACCCGGAGAGAAGGTTTCACACGTAAAGGAGTAACTACAAGACATGTTAATAAAAGCAAGTCAGAAAAGATGAAGACATGCAAATTAGAACAAACAGCGACCTGAAATAGGTCGCCTACCAGGGTCTAGGTTCCACATCCGGTGGGAGGAACCAACGAACTGCTCAGGCAGAGAGTTGACATCGGCCAGGACGTAGAAGTACGCCTGTTCCCAGAGGTCGTTTTTGGTCTCAGGGAAAGCCACCAGTTGCGGGCGACATGAGACATAGTAGTGCCCTGCCTTAGCAGAGGCCTTAAAGTTGGTAAGGAGCTCCAACAGCTGGACTCCTAGCTCCACGTCCCTCTCAGCGGCGATGACCATCAGACCCAGGATCGTCCTGACCGTCCCCGCCGTCAGTTGGGAGAAGGCAACGGTCCGACGCCGACAGTACAGGACGAAGAGCTCCGGCAAGGGGAAGAAGAGATGACTTTTGAGGAAATAGGACTCGTACAAGCAGAAGAAGCATTCAGGAGGGGTCCAAGGCCTCTCTTAAGGGGTAGGAAGTTGAATAAACACTGAGACAAGGATTTTGCACTTCTCCCTCAGAGAGCTAATCGATTTGGGCGTGCTGGTGGTCGGCATAGCATATAAGAAGGTAGCGGCGGGGGCGACGGCTAATGGCACCGCCGGAATAACCGCTGGAGCCGCGCGAGCAGGACCAGCCATCTCAGTTTCACCCTCTCCTTCTCTCACGATAAGTGAGAAAGGGGAGAATTCCTCCGTCTCCCCATAATCAGGGTGATGGACAGGGAGGTCAACCGGAGAAGAAGAAGAAGAAAGGGGCCTTTCAGCGGAGGGCCCCTGCGTGTCTCTGACCACCAGCGACGGAGACAAAGGGCCTTGCCCAGAAGAGGAGGCGGTTGTGGGAACAGAGGCGTGCTTCGAGGGTTTCTTTCTAACTAGGGGGGCAACAGAATTCATGGGAGCTCTCGGCAGAATAGAGAAGACACAGAAGAACAGAGGTTGCGAGAGACGGATTGCGGAGGAGGATACGAAAATCACAAGATAAAAACAAGCAAATAAGGAGAATAGAGAAAACGAAGCAAACCTTTTCTTTTTCTTCAAGGGGAAAGTCGAATCGCAATGAGGAGGGAAGGCAAAAGGTCCCACTTTTTCAATGACACGTCTCGAAGGTGTGATGACATGGGCGGCGGAATAGACGCGGCTGGGGCCCATGAAGCAAATCAAATCTTTTTCAAATCTTGTCAAAGAAGATCTTTAAATCAATTACTGGTTCAGTTAAGGCAACTAAGATCGGTTAACTACAAACTAGAATCAATCACAAATACGCTTGCCTTAAGAAAAGCTGATCACGAAATCCCAACCGCAGGATCCCCGGCTAAGCTTCCTAAAGCCCAGCTTCAGGGGGGCTATTGGTGGAGGTGGTATCCACCATACCCTGTTCGAAGCAAACCGATCCAAGAACCGGCTGAAGAACCAGGAGGCTAACGGGCCGTTGAGGCCACTAGGAGGAAATCGGCCCATCACGAAATGGGAACAAGGCCCATACAATTCAAACAAGGGAAAATAAAAACTGAAGAGCTAGCCTTTAATGAGGAGGATTAATACACATTAATGGGGCGGTTACAAGGTGAATGGAGGATAAAAGGAGAAGGAGAAGCTCAAGAACAGGGATCGGATTCTTTTCGGAAGAACTTAGCTAATAGCTACTGTAAACACCACATTAAAAGTCAATAAAGCTATAATTTTTTTCTGATATCTTGTCTAAAATCCATATTCTGTGTGGATTTCGGATCCAACAAAAACCAAAGAAGCAAAGTGTTTGCTTTGCGAAGATGGAGAAAAGGGAGATCAAATGAGTAGGAAGTCAATGATTATGAATAGAAAGCTTACAATAGAGGAGGTAGCATTGAGTCTAAGACACTTATTATGATAGTGGAGATGACATCGTCAAAGATTAGACTATGAACAACACGAAAAGGCTAAAGCTGAAAAAGGGAGTTTCTGCTTAGGATCTCACGGGAAACAACACAACAATGTCACACATGTTAAGTGTTACTTCTTCTGATCTTCTGCATAAATCTTTTGATTGTGTGGGTTTGTTTTACTTGAGATTAGTTAGTGGTGAATCTTGGCAAGTTGACGCTTTTTTGGGTTTTAGTTGAGAGATTCATTAACGTTTTTAGTAGTCTTTTTACTTTGATGAGAATCAATTACTTTTGCTAAAACCTAGGATTATAACAAAACCTAACCGAGCAGATCATCTAGCCAAATTCGCAATGTTGTAATGGACATATGCATTACAACATATTCAAAAATTGATTTTCTTTATAAATTTTAAAACTATGTTATTCATTATGTAGCTTCAAATGAATCCTTACTTGCTTAACTATTTAGTATATAATATCCATTAACAAAAAAAAAAAACTATTTAGTATATGATTCTGAATGTATTGTAGCATTTTATTCATATATAATATTAATATCTCTTTTTTTTTTTTTGAGGAGTACATTTAGAAAATTAATCTTAAATTTGAAAAACAAATTACATAAAATGTCATTAGATAAAATATATGTAAAAAAGGAAAATATTTTTCATTAAAGGTAAAATACTTTTTAGAAAATGCAAAAAAATCATTCAATTAATAACCAATTAAATTATGTTACCAAAATCTTAATAGATTCTCTTAATATCTATTTTTTTCAAAAATGCATGAGAAGAAATATTTTTATTTTTAAAAATAAGCAAATGAACCTTACAATTTATGTAATTTCTTATGATTATGCTTTTAAAAATAATCTAAAATAAAATATTATTCTTTAGGAAGCTGCCACATGAACAACTTAAATCCCTTCAAAATCTAAATTGGCTTCGCAATACGGCAGTGAAAAACAATTACTGGGCTACCGTTTTATGAAGCTTAAGAGGGTGATTGGTAAGGACTTTAAAAGCTGTGTTGAGAATGAAAACCCGATTCTCTATCTCTTGCATTCACAGATCCGAACTCGAAGCACACAAAGTTACCCCATAGAGCCAAGAACACACACAACACAAACGATATGTTCACCCGGTTCACGGCACCCGCTACGTCCGGGGGGGNGAGAGAGATCTCTTGCTCCCCAACAACCTTGACTATCTCACAGGAAAACACCTCCGGTGGTGGTGTGTACAACACATCGCTCACCCACAAACCACAACCCGATTTGTTTACAAAGAAAGAAGAAGAAAGATAGATTGAAGAAGAGAGATCAAGAGAACCCATCTAATACACGAGAATATATAACCACATACTCTATCTTAGACTATCTCTCTCACGCCATTGAAGAAGACACACTCTCTGTTTCTTTTAGAAGCCTCTGGAATTAAAGAAGATGATGATACGATCCCACATCATCACAATCTTGAACCCTCCATATAACATAGAGTCTTTCACTTAGATTAAACCAACCTTAGTGAGATAACCAACTCTAATTCTTCGTTCAAACCAGTTCCGGTTTAGAACAATCAACCCAAACTTGTAGTTTACTTCCTTCCTTTTTAATGAAACAGAGAACAATATCAACAATCTCCACCTTGTTCTTTGCTTCATCTCATAGTGAATCCTTCCTTTCAAACTTCCTCTGCTCCTACTTCGTGGCAACCAAGCGGCATAAGTTTCCCGAAGCTCAGACTATGTAAACACAAGGTCTTTCCCAAGCTCCAAACAATGCCATATCTCTTGTGTTGTAATCAGCTTTGAAACTCTTTTGATATCTTCACAGAAACCAAAGATAATCACTCATGTAGAAACCATTAGCAAAAGCTTATATCACCATGAACTTGTTGACACCATACAACCCATAAGCTAAACCACTTATGATTATTTTAATCACACAAGCACATCCTACGGTTTATGTAAACATCATAGAACTTGTTACAGTGATTATAAAAGACTTATCCTTTTGGCACATCTAATCTCCAACGTCGATACCAAGACTTACTCATGTAAACAATCTCAAAAAATTAAAACAATAGTTAGAACCATGAGATAAGATACTTTACAGTAACTCATTTAGCCAAAGAAACGTCAGCCTCTGTCTCTCATCCTTTTAGTCTCCTGAAACTTTAAGTTTCTATTCCTAGCTTTGTACACACCACACTAGCCTTGTACAGACCTGCACAAGTCTAACTCATACACCACCAATCAGATTTGTAGCATCAATAAAACAGAAAGTAGTTTTGTTAATTTCAGAAAACAAATCACACTATAATCCTGAATCAACAAACTAATAACCCTGTCTATGCATTTTCACTTAGCTTTACACATCCTTGTGTCAAGCTTAACTTCCATTGATGCACTTCTGAATGTGTAAGCAGACCTGCATTTAATCATCATTGAGACTCTTGCAATTAACTCCTGCAGTGAGTTAAACGTCATTAGCCTTTGCCAATATGAATGAAATGCACCCTTGAATCACAATAGCTTTGTTCCCTGAGCTATATTGTGATTTTTCCTGTAAAATAGTCTCAAACAAATATCGATAATCATGAGATTAAACCATTTACAGT
This sequence comes from Anastatica hierochuntica, assembly GCA_900406275.1. Classification (NCBI taxonomy): domain Eukaryota; kingdom Viridiplantae; phylum Streptophyta; class Magnoliopsida; order Brassicales; family Brassicaceae; genus Anastatica; species Anastatica hierochuntica. Next base: position 3,097 of record OVAN01007306.1, on the reverse strand, counting down.
AGCATGCTTATTCAACAGAAACTTCCATAAGCTAAAACCGCCTATGAGACAATCAATCTCACAGTTCTCCTCCATGGTCTCTGTCAAAACCAAGAACCTGTTACAGAGATTAAATCTTTCTTTGTCTCTTGCAAACTGATTCTTCTTGATAACCTTTTGACTCACTCATGTGCACTAAGCCCTGAATCAAACGACCTTTGAATCAATTTCTGACACCCGAATCAATCTATGTTCTTTCCTTGAAGTAGACTTGGATTCTATCTTGAATCATTCATGCCTTTGATCCTTAAGCAACATCATGATTCAAACCTGCAAAACAAACACTTAAACTAACCAGTTAGCAACCACCTTTGAGATTTTCTTTTCACAAGGCTTGTTTTGCATTCTTCGACTGTGAACATGAACCATGTTCAGATCATTCTGATTTTACAGAACACCACCAACAGTTTTATCCTTACTGTTAGCAAGCCAAGTCTTATATTATCTGAGCTCTCACTTCCCTTGAGACTTAATATAAGCAGCTTTGCAGATGCCAAAACTAGAATCCATGGCACCACTCCCAGCTGACATTTTTTTTCTTTTTTTTTTTCTTGCGTATTCTCTACCTAAATGTAGAATACTCCACCATCATCAATGTCGTCTCTGACGTTAAACAGAATTCTCACGCCATTCACCAGCCTTGCTTTGACGTCATTGCCGCTGGTGAAACATCACTTATCTACAATAAGTAATAACCTTGAGAACAACTTCCTAGTGATGTAACCCGACCTAAATGATCTCCGTTTCCAAATGCACAGACTGATTTCCTTGCATTTGTATCCTTCTAGGACTCTCTTTCAGTTGTATACACATGTGGTAAGATAATCTGCTTGACCGTGCCTCAATCTTTCCGATCAATCTGCTGAAAGTGACTTAAACCCGAGACGATACCTCATTAAACCTTGCGGCTGTTTCATTCAATTTCTCGTTAGAGAATCCATTGAATAACACTTCCATTATCCTTATCGTTAATCACTTTCAGAACTCCATACCAACCTGCAACTTCTGATTTTCTGCACACACTGGCCTACAATGTCTTCAGTAACCAACAGTGACTTGTTCCCTCTCTTGAGTCAACCTTCTTGAGCTTGATGACTCCACCTGGAACCCGTCTTCTCCACTCTGAAAATGCTCCACCTGAAGACAAAACTTTCTGGTTTTAGTTTCCTTGCAATTCTCGCAGCTCCAATGACTCCACCTGGAAGAAAACATCATGCTTTGAACAGCAACGCAGTTCCTTGCTTCTCCAGAAGCTTCACAATCTAATTTTCTGAACCACCAAATTGAACGCAATGTATTTCTTGACCCTGCTGTATTCCATCACGACCTCAAACCACTCAAATCACCTCTCATTCTGATCATTTCCATCGAAACATGATCTTTCTACAGCCACCATATCACATACTTCAACCTCTTCTAATTGCAGAAACTTACATAAACCATACCATTTCTGAATTGTTTCCTAGAGACAGAATCAACTGTGAAATATCCTGATAATTATCAAGCAGAACCTTTTAATCTTGAGTCTTCATGTTTAGATCCTCCATGACCAGCAAACAAAATTTCATTTGACTTATCTCGCAGTGCCAAATGAACCAGAAACTTGCTTGTTCTCATCAGACTTCATGCATCTCGTTTGAACCTTTGTTTGTAGTTCATACCTTACAAGATCATCATATTCATTCTCTTATCTTCACCAGCATCAAGAAGAATATTGGGTACACTTTTAACCCAATATCATATACTGAATTTCTGAGACCCAACATCATGGTGAAATGCTTCAGACCCTAGCCATCATAACCTGTAAGCTCCTTTTCATTTCCAACTTACAATTGAAGACTAACCTTGCTGCAACTCTTTGTACCCTGAATATAAAACTCTGGAATAATTCCTCTCAGCCCTTAACACATCCAACTTAGCTCCTAAGGCGTCCCTTAGACCTTTAGTTTAAATGAGTTATCATTTGCTATGATCACAACCAAACTTCAACACTAATGTACTCTATTTTCAACAACCAAATAGACCAATAATTCTTCTGAAAACAACAGCTCATCTTGATCAATTCCTTGTCCAATAACAGTACATAAGCCTTGTGCTCCATCTAGAGTTTGAATCCAAAGATATGCAGTCCATTAATGTCTAGAAGCACCAGCATTAATCATCACTGATATACCTAGTGACTGGTAGCGGAAACTTGAATTTGGACCCGGTGACATTCTTCCTCATCAATCTCATGCTGTTTTCCATCACCACACTTTCAAAATAAACTTCTTGAGTTGAATATCTCGTGTAGTCTTAGAGAGTACCCCTCTTGTGCTTGCAATGCCTCTTTGAACCTGAGAGCCCTTCTCTTTCCTGCAACGATTTATCCTGCAAGTTCTTTAAACCATAACCTCCATCGTTGCATATTCAGGCCATTGGAGACTCTTAAGTTAGAGAACCCATGATCCCATTAAACCTGGAACCATCTCTTCCAATTGCGACTTTACCGATGACCTTTCTTCTTTAATTCCCATGACTTCGAGTCTTGCACCATCACCTTCTTCTTCTTCCTTTTGAATATGTGACGTTGTTGCTGCCGAGAATCCTTCTTGATATTATCCATCATACAAATCGATCTTCGTTGCTTATTAGAAAGTGTCTTTACCGCAACAACAAAAAAAGACTTGGCCTCATCTTGTTACTTTAACCTATGATGTTGTATCGGTCCATGAAACGATCTTGCTTATTCCTTTGAACCTTCTTGTGATGATGCCTTCGACATCGTAAGTCTCCATCGCCAACATCTCCGTGAATAAGACAACGCCATTACCGGAGAGTTACTCCACCTCAAACTTAATTCGTTGATTCAATAGGCTTCGATTAATTACATTCATCGACTTTGTATCTTGGAATCGCGATGTTGTAGACCTTATAATCGAACCCGTCTTGAATCACATAATCACCATGAATCTCCATCGCAAGTATCAATCGAGAGATTTTTATGAAACCCAACGAACCTGATACTTTCTTTCACTACAAGAAAACAGATCATTCGCCACTGCAGAATTGGTCACGA
>OVAN01007305.1:0-19869 GCA_900406275.1 Anastatica hierochuntica | reverse complement strand
GAATTGCGAGTAAAACCTTCCTCGCAATTCCTCCTGTTTCTTGTAGTGTTCTCCAGTAAGTGATCTTCTCATAGATGTAGATTTATGAGAAACTAGAATTTCAACAGTAAATGCTCCTCTCCTAGATTTAAATCTATGTGAAATCGGTTTATTGTTTCAAGTTCCCTACTAAAATTTATGGTTCATTTTTGAAGGGTATATGTGCAGAACGGATATGCAACTAGTCCAGAAGAAGGACATGTTTAACAAGGCAAACAATATGTGATTGGGGTGAAACTTGAGGTATGGCTAGAGGACACATAATGCTTCCATTTAAGTGGTCGAATAGATAAGTTACGCGTTTGTTTCTAAGTTTCTGTGAATCTGTCAGTTTTCTATATCTTTCTTATTTTAGAATAAAGAGTATTTGAATCATTTAGAGGTTGTTGTTTGGGTTGGTTTTCTGCAAAAAAAAAAAGTTGTAAACTCTTATATCTATCCTCTGGTAAAGGAAATACCAGTTTCAGATTAATATAAATGGAGAAGCATGCCTCCAAAGTCGATGCAGCGAATATGTCCATCTGTAAGCTAAGAATGAGGTTGTTCCTCTACAAGTGGCCAAGGTGAGGATATACTCAACCCTCACTGAGTCTGAATTCTTGTTTAGTTCGTTTGTTTAGGGTTAAACATAAGCGGTGTCAAGCTATATGTCTTGGCAAAAATATATCGTTCGTATTTTGTATTGCTTTGTTCTATTGACTAGACGACTAGAGTGCAATTGTCTGTTTGGCAGCTAAGTCGAGCATCAGTAGTATAAATGAATGTTAATACGTGATTGATGTTTGAGAACATATAATTGTGATTGATTAAAGACTAGGGTAACCGGTATTGTTTGAGAATTGCGTAACACAATGATAATCATGTAAATTTGGTGATGTGTTCTTTGTTGGATGCTCGAGCATCTAATTTAGTGGTGGGGGGATGTGCCATGGTTGTGGGCTCAAAGCTTTAGAGGTTCCTATGGGATTGCGTTTGTGATATGTGGCAGATATTATAGTTGGGTACTTAGTCCAAGATGTGAGGATTGGGTGCATCAAGACCAGTTGAGATGATATATTGTGATGTGACGTGAGATAGGCACAATATTGCACGTGTGATACTGAGTTTCGGGGGCACAATAGTGTGCATGTGGTGCTGAATATCGAGGGCACAATAGTGCACGAGTGTTGCTGAGTGTCGGAGGCACAATATTGCATGTGCAATCCTAAGTGTCGGCGCAATAATACATTTAAGATGTTGAGTGTCATTTGTGTTGTGATGCGAAGCAACATGAAGTGACGTGTATTAGTGAAATGATGTGAGATAGTATTATAATTTTGACATGGAGATATTATGACATGTTGAGATGTTGAGTTATGTTTGGTGTTTGTATTGAGACTTGTTGATTGTTGTGTGTGAAACATGTTACGTGCTATTGATTGGAGATTTTGTTTAGGTTTAGATTTACGGGCTGAGCTTAGGTGACGTGAAATTGTTTCGTCCTCATTGAGTCGCTTGTATGAAAAGTCGCTTAACCTTTTTTCTCTCTTTTCTTTTCTTCTAACATGTCTAGTAGATTAACAAAGTAGAAATGACGATTAAAATTTAAGTTAGTGATTTTACGAAAATAGTTTGACTATACCGACAATACCGGTTGATTAACCCCGACCTAGATGATCAGAACGTCACAATAACTTTTGTGAGAATTATATTCGACAGGTTTTATTTACATACACTTATCTATACTTGGTTTTGTTAAAACAAAACTGGTTCAATATATTCAAACCAAAATATCTCAGGCATTTGTAATGAATCACCAGGGAGACGAACCAACTTGACAGACAAAAAGTTGACAAAACTAATTTGACAAATTATCCTCATCAATTACGCCGCGTTGATATATAATATGTATATATTTGCTCTTATATTTGGCGTGTCATTGGTTGTTTTAAATAAACTATAAAATCAAATGATCGGCCATTGACTGGACACAATAATTATTTTCATTGACAGGTTTTGTTAAAAAAAAATGTTCCTACATTATCTTCATGAACTTATATATTACTATCTCAAGATTAATGTATAAAATAAAGACATCATCTGGTAATTTGGAGACCGGCTTCTATTATATAATTGACGTGCAAATAAGAACCAAAATTGAATCTGATTAACAAAATATTTATTTATTCCTTTATCAAAAAATATTTTAATTTATTCCTTTCCAAGTTTTAGTGGAGTATTACTTGGTTTTTCAGATGTGGTTTTGGATTGATAATTTTTATATCATTATGTATGAGGTATGCATTCGTTGTTGTAATCAATTACAAAAACAATTAAGTGGTATTAAAAGCCGTATACTAAATCTTTTATATTTTCTTATCGTTAAGAGTTACCTACTACACCAACGAAGTGTTTGTTCGGTGGTAAAAGCTCATCTATTAAAAAAGGATGTCATGTGTTCGAACTGTGTTGAGAGGTCTTGGTAGCCAAAGACGAATATCTTACCTAGTCCAATCCCGCTCTTAAGGATTAAAAATCCACGGGCTTTGAACTTACCGATTGTAAAAAAAAATTACTCACTACTTTTGACCGCCAATGAAAACAATACTAATAAGTTAGGGCTTTTACCAAAAAAAAAGTTAGGGGAAACGTCAAAGCATATATAGGTGAGACCTTGAATTATGCTGGTGCACTCCAGCTGTATCCTTGGCTTTGGAGCAAGAAAAAAGCCCAACTTTTTTCCGCCCACACACAAATCTTGTATTACGCATTCTCCTATGAACCAAAAATAAAATAAAGTTTGTGCTATTAAGATTATTGTCATTCGAACTAAAAGAATAATTCTTTTCTCGTTCTAAAATTTTTCCATTTTTATTTAAACGTTTTGATTGATTGACTGTTTCATTTGTAAGTACAATAAACCATGACTATTTTGAGAAAGTGTGAAACAAAGATACTTTAGAATAAATATGATAATGGGCGAAAAAAAATTAAGTATGATAATGAAAGCTTTTTGTCGAGAGATGAAGACTGAGGCAAGGAAGAGAGAGAATGGGCAACAGCCACTATTCGTCGCTTAAAAATGTTATATTTTCTTTAACTAAAATTATTGATTAATATGCTTCTATTCCAAGAAGTTTGGAGATCGATTCCTAACAATTACAATTTATGCAGAATAATGAGGACAAATTTATAGAAAATTTTTGGCGTGGTGCAAGTAAAGTCGTTCGTTCGGTGAAGAGTTATCTTTATAGTTGTTTCTCGTAATCTATAATCGAAATATGAAAACGATTAAAAACACAAAAGAATTAATGGTTTAAATGGCAAAACTTCATACTTTGGTCCTATAAACCCATGATCAAGTCATGTCTTGCTCGTTTCACATTTATCTCAATCAATTTTTTTTCCAATTTAGGCCTTTTTGTCAGTATTACCTACCAGTCTTGAATATATTGAACAGTTACCAAGGACCACTTCTTCACCGTCATTGTAAGGTTGATGGAGTGCAAGATTGTTCAAGTCAGATGTGATATGATGCATTGTGCCGGAGTCAACGATCCAGGGGCTGGGAGGTTGTACTTGTGGCTGAGAGCTTATTGCGAGATTCGCACGAGGATTCCAGGACGGTGGCGGATACGGTGGTATCGCCAGGATTGGAGCAGATGTGTTAGAAGTCATGGCTTGAAGTTGCGGACATCTTTGCGCTGAATGGCCTTGAACTCGACAGAGTTGACATCTGCCATGGTAAGGACGAGGCTCTCTCTGTCCTGTGTACTTCGGATACTGGTGCTGTGGATTTTGTGGCTGTCTGGAGTTGAACCTGGTGTTGTTTGTGGTGTTGTTGTGGCGAAACTTATTGGAGACATAATTCGCAGAGACAGGGAAGTTTGTCACCGGAGGAGAGGAAAGGATTTTGGCTTCGTGATTACGGAGTTTCTCATGTAGCTCCGTGATAGTAGGAGGTACTTCTCTGCCTTCGGTTTGGTCAACTACCGGTTTGTATTCTTCAGGTAAACCTTCAAGGATCTGTTCGATTTGGTCTTCATGATCCACAATCTTTCCGAGGAGGGCCAATTAATCAAATCGAGTAACCATACCTTGAATGTACTCGTCAATGGTTCGGGTACCTTTGGTCCATTTCTTAAGTTGCAATTTCAACTGCTTAATGTGGCCACGGCTCGGTGTAGCATAGAGGGCAGCGAGTTTGCTCCAGACTTTTGTCGTCGTGGTGGCTTGTGATAGGAGAGGTTGGATAGGTGCGGTAATGGCTCCTATGATCCCACTGTATATGAGACGATCTTGTCTCTTCCATAACAAGTAATCTGGATTGGGCACATCAACGTCATTGGTGGTGATGATCGGATCTGGGATCTTCACGGATTCATCAAGAAACTTGGCAAGATCGTAACCGTCGAGAAGGGCGTGGATTTTTCGACTCCACATTATGTAGTTGGAGGTGTTGAGACGTGTGACGTTGCTCATGTTGACGTTTAGGAGATTGGTGGAGTTGACGGGGACAAAATCGGGTGCGGTAACATTGGCAGTGGTGGCAGAGGTGTTGTTGGCAGCCATGGTGGTGTACAAAAACAGAGAAAGAGTAGTGAAAACAGAGGTTGGATTGTGGCGGCTGGAGGAAGAAAGAAAGAAAATTTTAGGGTAGGAGTCGTATGGCTCTTGATACCATGTAATAAAATGGATTGTCTTATATTACTATTGATTGTTTCGTATACACCATATATACTACAGAGGATACATTAGGTTTGAGTGATTTACACATAAGGACTTTACATAAATAGATTCCTTGATACCGATTTAGTTTTCTTTTAAATTGTTTTGATTATTAGTTAGATTTATATTGCTCTTTTGATTTTTTTCTTTTTGACGTTTTTTTCAATGTTACCTTGTTTATTTTAAAAATATTTTATTTCACTTATATCTCTCAACTCATAATATTTAAATGTGTATTTTTCATATTTTTAAATAGAATTTCTCGAATAATTTTTTAAAATTAGTGTATTGTCTATACATTATAACAAACTGAAAATTTGTTTAGATTTATTTGCGATATATATTTCGTTTTAAAATTATGTTAGCAAATACTAATATATATGCACTAAATACTATTATATGGAAAAGGGTTTTCTGCAAAAAAAATCTCTTCATTGTGATCCTTTCTACAATTTACCCTCTATATGTCGAAATTTCATAACAATCTATCAAGTATTATTTAAACTGCAATATAATCCTCGTATATTTCAACTTAGCAAGTGATGATCTTAATATCAAAATCCAGTAGCAATTTAACTCAATTCTGTATTGAAATAGATAATTACAAGAATTGTTAAAATTTTAATAACAAAACATAGGGTTATATTGCGGTTTAAATACCACTTGGTGGATTGATTTGCAACTTCGGTATATTGAAGGTAAAATTGAACAAATTATTACAATAGAGGTTTTTCAGAAAATCCATTGTAAAAATAAATGATAAAATAATATTATCTTACAATATCCATTGTAAAAATAAATGATAAAAATTTTGGCTCTACCACTAATAAAGGGTTTTAAGTCTTCTAGCAGGTATAGCGAATATCAAACCTAACAAAAGACAAATAAGAACAACAAAGAGTCTTGTCAGATTAGATATGCCAGTTTTAATAGAAAAGTGTACATACAAACCAAAAGACTGAATACAACACATAAATAAAAAAAAGGAAGAAGAGAGATTACCAAGTAAATGAAGGAGTGAAACAATGTATCATGCAATCCGCAAAATCAAATACCAGCAAGTGAATCAAGTTAGTCATCGTACGATTATTGGTGAAGTACATCATCTCGAATTACCATTTTTGAGATTCGCAGGTGTTTAAGGATTGAGATTGCACAAATTATGTTGATCATTAAATGTGATTGATGACAGAATTGCGTAAGAATCAATTACGATAAAAAAGTGCATCATCATTATTTGATTGATATCTTTGAATAATTTAAATCTTTTGTTTAATTTATGTTACATTTATGTTATGATTCTTTGCTATCCCATTTCCCCCTCCTCTTCTACCATTGAATTTGAAAAATTCATATAAGAATAAATAAATCAGAAAAGTCATTTTGCTCTCTTTTACGAATTAGGTTGGATTAGAGATTTGTTTACTTTTTAAAAGGTTGTGTTTAGGCATTAATTTTTGTTGTCATCAAATAACTTTTTGTGATGAACTTCGGTCTATAAAAGCTTTAGGTTTTGGTTCCATGTGAATCTAAGCTAAAGTGGATTCCAAGGTTTTCATCATTGTATAGTTAAAAATTTATATCCACAGTTATTTCAAACCAATCACTTTCTCCTCTTCTATATTTTTTGTTTTATTCATGTTTTTTCAAAAAAGGAAAAGTATTATGTTTTTTTTGTTTTGTATAAAATATTTAAAATCCATAAAATTGTGTTATAGTTTTATTATATTTCTTTCATTCAAAAAATCATATTTAGTTGTTTTGTTATGGTAATTTTTAAATATTCTTTGATTCATGTTTGATTAGTGATTGCAATGATTTCTCTAAGATGATAAGACATGAAAAGTCCTAAAGATACTATCACTCAGATGTTCAAGACATGCAATATAAATTCAAGATAAACAAAGCCAACAACATCAAGAGGTGAAATGATTTTTAGGGCAAACCATTAGAAGAGAAGAAGAATGATGTAACCCCCAAAATCAAATACCAACAAGTGAATCATGTTATTCATCATAAAATTATTGGTGTACTAAATCATCTAAAAATTACCATTTTTGGAGATCAATAGGCGCTTGAAGATCACGAGATTACACATATCATGTTGATCATAACTATGATTGATGAATAATTGCTTGGAAGTTATGTACGATTGAAAGAATATCATCGTTATTTTTGTTCTCTTTAATTAGTTTAAATATCCAATTCATTTAATTTCTATTACATTTATTTTATATTTCCTTATTAGACAATTTGGTATTGATAACGTGATCCTTATTTATTTTCAAGCTGATGGTCACTATAAAAAGAGTCTTGTTTACTTGTTTTTTCTAAGTTGTGTGAGATTCCATCTTAGAGTACAAGTAGAATCTTTTTCTATGTGTAGGTTTACTTAGACATTGATTTATGTTCTTATCAAAAAAACATTTTGAATCCATTTATGGTGAACATAAACCTATAAAAGCTTTAGATTTTGGTTATGTGTGATTATAAATTGAGGTGAATTTGAAGCTTGTATCAAACTGACATACATTTGTGATGAAGACGGTGGGTATTGCACCAACTAACAAATATGCCACTAAAAAAATGAGATAATTGGTTGTATGACTACCAACAACATCTAGAACGAGCATTTCTTACAAAAGTAGAAATAGTTCCAAGAGAAGAACCGAAGATAGTAAAGGAAATGGAGACGAGGCAAAATAGACAAGGACGGTGCACAATAAATGTGGAATTCGAAGGATTGGCCAATAGAAATTGAAGTTGATTTTCAAGAACACCGAATCATTATTGTTGTATTAGAGCATTGGAAACTAACATAAGTAGATGAAAGAACAACAACTAGGAAATGATACAAAGATGGATAAGATAACGCCGATGAAAGCTAACATTGTCAATAAAATATGACATTGTCAACGACGACAATAATGAAAATTAAATTATATCTCTTAATAACCATCTTCCAAATGTTATTCTTTATTTGTTTTATATATCTATAATTTTCAAATTACTTATTTTTCACTTTAAGCATTTTGTCCTTTTTTATATTTAAGTTCTCTTTTATTTTTTTTAGTTTATGATACATCATCTTAGCATCTGTTTAAATTTGATTTAAAAATACATTCGAGGTCATGAAAATAAGAGCACGTAGGACCGATATTTTTGGTAAATTGTGTTGAGCTTGACAGTAGAACAAGCAAGGTCAATAAGTACAAAAGACATGAGATCGAATACAAGATGAGAAAGTGAGATTGCTTTTGTATTTTGAATGTGAGCTCAAACAGTGAGGTCGATTTTTTTCTCTCTCTAAATTTTCACTATAATTTTCTCTCTTGAATCTCTTTAAAGAATTCATGATCCCCTTTTCTTAGAGATAAATTCTCTATTTATAGAAGAACAAGGAGCATCTCAATTACTATGCATTGTTGATGTACATCCACGCACCACATTCATAGCATCAGAGAGATCAACACATTTCTCGGTTTTATACGGCGTCCACATGCTATATCAGTTGTAGTCTGTACAGTTGTCAAGGCGTGCCTCGCAACATGGATCAGCTCGCAGGTGGATGAGCATCACAATTTGGTTCATACAATTGTTTGGGACTTCCTTGCCTTTGGCCTCCTGAGGAGTCATCGTATTTACTAGGTCCCACACTGACACTTCCATGTTGTGATGTCAGCTAGAGGAATCTTGACATGTCACTTTTGATTCAAGTTGAGATATTTACGAGCTTGTGGGCCTTTCCTTGATGGCTACTTCTCGACGCAAGTCTGCATTTTAGGGTTGGGGGAGTAGGCAACCTTTCTTTTGAAATTATTGTCGTGATGTCATTGGATCATTATTTAGGTCAAACGATGACATTATCATAACGTCATTAGTTCATATAGTTTTTTGGGACTTCCTTACCTCATCCCTGGTCGCACATTGACACTTCCATGTTGTGACGTTAGCTAAGAGAATCGTGACATATCATTTTTGATTAAAACTAGGCAATTTGCGAGCTTGCAGGTCTTTCCTTGATGGGCTTCTTTTCGACGCGGCCTGCAATATGGGGAGGGAGGGAGGGGAAAAGGGGGGTGGAAGAGGTGGGTGGACTTTGTTTTGAAGGTTTTTTGGACGCGTGTCAAGTAGGGCCCACTTATATAAAGTCGAATCTTTGACGTGTGAGGCGAGTTATAAGATCAGAAAAGTCGATAGGGTTTTACAAGCATTATCATTACACATCATTTCAGCTTTCGCCTACTTCCTCTATATATTCCAGGAGTCTCTTCTCTGCTTCTCTCTAACATTTTCTATGCACTTTTTGCCTCCTTTCACTGTTTTAACATTTTCCATGCATCTTTCTTCCGCATTTTTATGCTTCTTGCTGTGGATTTCTTCGTCAAATCCTTTTTAATTTCTTCTTCAATTTGCGCTTTACCTTCAAGAATTATGAGCATTTATTCTAGCGATGAGTCTACTGAAGAATATTCCCAACATGTGAGCTCATACATCCCTTATTCTTCAAGCTCAAAGGGGGCCTCTTCTAGGTCAAACACTGGAGAGCTCGTCCGTGCTAATGTTTACGAGTCGCACCATCTTGATTATGAGGCTGTTTTGTCTTTAGGCACAACTGAGGTATGTTAGTCTCTTGGTGGAACGTGTTCAAGGTTGTCATGTGTAAGTCAACTAGGTCAATTGTGGGGTTGAAGGTTACATGATAACACCAATATTTTACCTCTTTCCCTATTGATTTTAGTATGTTTTCTTATTGTTTTAAGAAAATTTGTGATATAAAAGGTGTTTGTCTTGTATTTTCAGTGTTTAGAATCATTTCAAGTCAAACAAAGCATTTTGGAGCAATATGTAGCTAATTGGAGGAAAAGCTAGTTTCATGACAGTTTCCAAGCATCAAAAATATCACCAAATGAGAAGGTCTTTCCCTCAATGGATTTTGATGAAAATTACATAAAAGCTGGATAATTGAGTTAGCTTTCTAATAGAGGTGTTTTCAAGTCATTTGGATTAGTGGATCAAAAGATATGATGGATGATTGGTATGTTGGGCCTAAAGATGAAGGTTGAGGCAATTGAGTGTTTCCACCAGCCATGAGCCTTTATTTGGAAAAAACCGGTGGTGGTTTATTGTGGCACCTCTCAAGACTATACCATCGGTCCACGAGCTTAATCCCACTAGTTTATGAACTATTTTCCGCATAAACCAGTGTAGATGCAAAATCGACCAAACTTAACCTACTACACCTAAGGTTGCCCTAGCCCTATAAATACTTTTTTTAGCCTTTTGTAATATAGATTTAGACAGAGGAGATACTTTTTAGAGAAAAGCCACGCCCCAAAGGTTTGGTGTTCATAGCTTTCAATTTTTTTGTACTTTAGAGAGGATCTCTTCTCTTACGTCTTTTGGAGAATTTTTCTAAACCTTTGCTTGTTCTTATTCTCTTTTTTTATCATGATTTGTTCTTCACTAATATGCATGATGATGTCTCTGGTCGTGATTATTGAGTAGTGTCTTTGTTTGGTTAAAGAGATTTCAAGGAGATATTCATGGATTGCTAGTTAAGTGTTTGTTCAGTTAAGGAACTATCTTATGGCTTATTCATCTATTGTCAATCCCAATGGAGGAACTAGAATAGCTAACTAGGTACTAGTATTCGGTAGATTTTCATTTTAAAAGCTTGCTAAATCACCAGACATACTTTAGATGAACTAAACCTTGTAAACGTGCGAAAGTCGATTTGTTGGGTTTAGTGAACATATCGAAACATGTATGCTAATTAATGCATTTTAACTTCTATAAGGACCGTGCGAAATTCGAGTCCCTTGTTTGATTAAGCATAAAATCTCGAACCTCGAAAGCGGAGAGGATTTTCCTTTTTTTCGAGTTCAAGAACGGTTTTACAATTTTCGTATCGATAAATTCTCTTTTACTTGATTCATGAATCCCTGAGAATTACTTGATGCCCAATGTGTTTTCCATTGATTTAAACTGATTTATTTAGTTGATTTTAGTCTAGTTTCATTTCTTACTTTTATCTATAGCATCACCACAAATCACAATACCATATTTTCAGTTTTAGCTTAACTCTATTCTCATAGATTCGTAATGTAACACTTGGTCCTTGTGGATTCGATCCCTAAATACTACCGCGGTTGATGTGCACTTGCAGCTGGTATTTTTGATGAAAACTTTCCCCACTTCAAGTTTTTTGGCACCATTGCCGGGAACCAATATCATTGACTATGAGTTTCAGTCTAGATTTTAGTCTAGGACATTTCTTTTTCGTTTTAATTTTCTATTTTTACTTCTTTACTTTTATCTCTTTGTGTGTCAGGTTCACTTGGAACATAGATGATGAATCCTTGTTATAAAACCATTGGCGATTTCAACTCTTTTCATGCTCTCCTTGCAAGTTGTAATCCAGTCTGCCCTCCACCATCACGAAGATATGAGATTGGCATTGATCCGGATCTGATTTATTTGGTGAAAAAAATCAATTTCATGATTTTCATCATGAGTTCCCATTGGATCATCTCGATACATTCGAAACTTTGTGCAATACCATAAATGCTAAGGAAGCTCGTGAAAATTATCTTAAGTTCAAGCTTTACTCATTCTCATTGGCAGATAAAGCACTTACTTAGAAGAAATTGCTTCCATCTCAATCGATCACCATTGGAAAGGATACATATGAGCTTTTCTCCGTTAATTATTCACAAAGGAAAGGACGAGAAGCTTGAGAAGATTGATCTCTGGTTTTCATTACTTTCAAAGATTACAAAGAGAATGTCCGCACCATGGCTTTTCTAAGATATGCTTGTGGAACATCTTCTATCAAGGCATTAGGCGTGAGTATAAGTTGGATCTTGATACAACAAGTAATGGAAACTTCATAACAAAATCATTAGCTCAAGAAAATTCATTGATAGAGAACTTGGCAGCAAGTGACAGTTGCTGCGAACGCTATGCCGAGAACTTCAATGGAAGTAACATCAATTCAACCGATAAAAAGTTCTTGGAGTTGAAGATGATGATTGCTCAACTAATTTAATAAACGACCTAACTATTATTTTAGGGACGTGATTGACACTAGAAGAGGTTCTAATCAAGGATTCATAGCCAAATATCCAACCTTACGACAAGTGGAGGTGAACTACATTGATGGACAAAATCTGAAATTCGGTAATGGGGTTTCCGAGCAAAATTTTCAGAAACCTCAAAAACATTTTTACTCTCATCAAAACATGGTCCAATATACTCATTCTCCATCCATGCATCAGTATGCTCAAGAGGAATTTTATCCCCCAATACAACAGCTCGGCTCCCAACAAGCTTTAGAAGCCTTTACTCTGCCTATGTTTCAACAAGAGAGTAATCTCAAAGCATTGTTGCAGCAGGGTATCAATCAACTACAACAAAACAAAAAAGAACTCATAGAGAGGATATACCACGCCTATGATGATCTTAATAGAAAGTGTGAGTCCATTGTTACCCATGTGAAGATGCTCGAAGTTCATGTGGCCCAAGCACGTGAAGCTATGAAGAGAGAAACTAAGACTCAGGCAAAACGGTTTTGCAATTCAGTATCTACCAAGGAAGAGGACGTACAAGAAATCATTCATACATAACCTCACAAGGTAGTTATGACAAGTGTAAGGCGAAGGAAGAACCCCTCAAGAAGAATCCAAGAGAGCTCAAAAGTATAGATTAAATGGAAGAACTCTTTAAAAGCTGGAAAGTAACGAGAAGTTTGTTGTTCCATGTTCCATTAATGGAGCCGAGTTTAATGAATGCTTGTGCGATACTGAAGCTAATGTGAACATCCAGTCAAGGTCCATCTCATATGAGCTAGGATTCTTTGGTCTTTAACCAATAAGGATTTCTATAAAATATGCCTTTTCTTCTTGAGCAATGCCTTTGGGTTTCTTTCCGAATGTATTACTTCTAATAGGAATTTGCCTTGTTTCTACTGATTTTCACATCATAGAGATGAAGTAGAACAGTCACAAACCATTGATTCTTGATTCATCATTCCTCAAGACAATTGGAGCATTGATAGACTTTCAGAATCAAAGAATCCCTTTCCCGAAAATCAACAAGGAAGCCTTCTAACATGCTGCTCCCATCCGAGGCTATTAGTGTATGACACTTTATGGCAATAAAAATAAAGAAATAAAGCATAGATATATCATTAAGGAGGTCGAAAATGTCGCACAACCAGCACCTCCCATCATTCCAAAGGAAGTTATCAAACCGACAAAATCTGAATGTAGAAAGAACTTAAGAAAAACTAACTTGATTTTTTCACATAAGAAGGGTTGTGATGATGTGGTTCAACCTAAGGTATAGCTCAAAGGATTCTCTAAATGCTTTTCCAAGTTCAGAATCATCATCCCCACAGAGCTGGAGGAAAAAGGCGAAGAGTTCATCAAAAAAAAGCTGAGCAATACGATGAAACTTTTTTCCCGGAGCAAGTTTTATTCGTAAAAAAATGAAGATGGTTTAGCTACAAGAAAAGTTCTAAAACCATCAAGTCCATAATGTAGAGAGCTAAAGGATCCACAATCTCCTTAGTTGATCCACCTTGAACCTAACAATCTCATGAGTCGAGCTAACAAACTTTAGACAAGCGCTTCATGGGAGGCAACCATATGGTCTTTCTTTTTTGGTTTAATTTTCATTCTTTTGATTTTTAGAATTTGATCTTAGGATTAATTGGTTTGGTATTGGGTGTTATTTGAATTTAAAAAATGTAATTAATATTTTACAGCTTTTTCGTAGTAAATCACTTTGCAATCGAAGAAATCGGAGAAAAAGTGAAATTCGAATCATTCAGAACATCATGACCGTCCCACCGGTCTAGGGAAGCATCCCATCGGTCTAGGGACCAAAAATAGCCACGACCCAGTGCAAAAGAGATCCTACCATGAGAATCTGAGGCTTCCAAACCTTCCCACCGGCCGCGAAGAGTTTTTTGGCAAAAACCGGTGGGAAATGTTTCGTCACCCGGTGGACAGCTCTTCCTGCCTCACTCATCACCAGTCCACCCCACCGGCCCACGGAAGTATTTGCACTGGTCAATGCCAAATCCACATCCCCAACCGGTATAAATCATTTCATGCCCCACTTGACTATCTCACCCATCTGGACGCGTACAACTGTGACAAAACCCATTCGAACACGTCTGGGAATGCATTTTCTTGGCGAGATCAGTTCAAAATTCAAGATCTTAAACAACCATATCACATCAAATGCATCAAATTAAGATGTTTTTAAGGTTGGACGTTCAAGAACAAAGGAACACACTTGGAGCTACAAGGATTCCCAAACCGAGAAATTTTTTACAATCGAGCCAAACAAAAATCGCCAAGTAAGGAACTAACCAAAAACTTTTCCAGTTCTTAATGTAGGTCATAAGGAGTATTTTGAGACATCAATTCACTCCTAAAGACTCTAAGACACAAAGACGAAGTTATGAAGACAAACTTGCAATAAATTGGACATCAAAGAGACTTTGTGAAGGACTATCAATTTCAATAAAAGCAAAAATGTATTATGACCAAATTGAGAATTATTTTAAGGCTACAAGAGATTCGATCAAGGCAGAGCGCCCTTCAAGCACAATCATAGGCTCAAAAATGCGATCAAAAGGAAAAAAGATTACAGCAGGAGAGTCTAAGGAGCAATCTAAGCCAATCCAACTTCACGCTAGCTGAAATTTATCAAATGCATACAGAAAAACGTGAGGAAGTGGCTGGCAGAGACGATCACATGATTTTGGCTCAACGGAGACAGAACCAACGTATTCGGCATATTCAAAACGCTTATCTAGGAGTTGAACCAAGTTCTCCTGCTGAAGAGGACCAAATAAAGTGACAATTTTATGAATAATAGCTCAAGAAGTTTTAGTAGCGCTTACATTTCCTTTATGAGAACTCGATTAAGCCAGAAACCAAAAAACACTTGGCCAAAGCAAAATCGAGCTCCGCTAAGCAAACCAAGTTGCCAAATTGGAGATTCACTACTAATTACCATATGGAGAAGGCAATTCTCAAGAAAGACCATACCTGGAACGATCATATCACAAACAACCTTCTTTCTCTCCAAAACGAGCCAAACCGAGCTTTCAGGAGACCAAACTCGGCCAAATCAGATTCGGTATGAGCTTCTGCCTTTAAAATTTTATTTTATTACTTAAACATGCTATTTTCAATGGATTTTAAGTTTGTCAAAATATTTTTCCCGGATTACGAAAAACGGACCATTGGGCATCATTTCGGTTCATCGAAACATCACATATGGCCAAATCTTTCTCCACAATTTTGACCAACTAGATAAGTGTATCCTATTCCTTATCTTTTCATTAGTTTTCAGTATCTTCCTCATTTGATTTTATATCGGGACGGTATAAGTTAAGTCTGAAGGGATTCTTATTGTTAATAATGATTCTTTTTCTTTGTTTTCGATTCTGTTTCTTAGTTTTTGAGTCATTTAAAAAAATTCAAAATAAAAACGTTTTATTGAGTTAAAATCAGTCCGAAAATTATCATACTTTGAACTAACCACGTGACCAATGATTAGTGTCCCTCGTGCCGGCGTTTGACTGCAATTTTAGCGAACGGGATAACCCAAATGGATCATCCAACCGAGGCACCATATCACTTGATATCTGGGTAATGCTTAGCTACTAAAATTTTTAATGAACTTAATTTTTTCTTCTTGGGGTTTGGTATACATTGAATCAGATTCCTCTTCAGACTTGACAAATTTAAGTCTACGGTTCCCCTCTATCCCTTTTAATAAAAATCTTCAAAAAGATGATTGTGCTTAATATTAATTTCGGATGTAAAGCTATGACATGAGTAAAAAGGACTCATTTCCAATTGAGAAGCGAAGCCAATAAATCCGAATACGCTTAAAAGAAAAAGAAGAGATAAAGAGATGGATAAAAAATGATACCCTCGAAAAGTAGGGAAAACTGATTCTCAGAGGCTAATAGAAAAAATAAAATGATACGAAGTAGGGAAAATCAGCCTCTAAAAAGCATTTAAAAGTGAATAAGGAAGAGGAAATAAATCAATTGTGGACTGAAATTGTTTAGGATCTTGTTTGAGTTGAGTCTATGTATTCTTTGATTGATATTCCGTCTAAGAGACCGCACACAGTAAATTTCAGGGAGTAGCGATGGAGATATTGGATCCCTCTTGTTGCTTGTGGCTTGAAATGGGGATGTTGCTAAAGCTTGTGGTTAATACCAAAGATTTACCAAATCGTCAACGCAGCTATTAGTGGATTTCATCAGCCTAAGTCGCCAATAAATTTAACAAGTTTAGGTAAGTTTCCAAGTTTTCAAACCTCTTCTATGTTCATTGTTTTCTTAGCCCGAGGACGAGCTAGACGCTAAGTCCGAGGGAGTTGATAGCACCAATATTTTACCTCTTTTCTATTGATTTTACTATGTTTTCTTATTGTTTTAAAGCAAATTTGTGCTATAAAAGGCAATTTTCTTGTATTTGTAGTTTTTAGAGTCATTTCAGGTCAAACAAAGCATTTTGGAGCAATATGGAGCTAATTGGAGCAAAAGCTAGTTTCAGGACAGTTTCCAAGCATCAGAAAGATCACCCAATAAAAAAGCCTTTCCCTCAATGGATTTTAAATAAAAGATAGATAATTGAGTTAGCTTTCTAATGGAGGTGGTTTCAAGTCATTTGAATCAGTAGATCAAAATGTATGATGGATTTACTAAAGATGGGTCTGTATGGCCTGAAGATGAAGGCTGAGGCAATTGAGTGTTTCCACCAGCCACGGGCCTCTATTTGGCACAAACTGGTGGTGGCTCATTTGGACTCCCCTCAAGATAATACCACCAGTCCACAAGCTCAATCACACCGATTTATGACCTATTTTGGCATAAATCGGTGTAGATGCAAAATCGACCAAACTTAACATCATTGACTTAAACTTAACCTAGCTCAATAAACACTTGTTTTTAGCCTTTTGTATCATAGATTCAGACAGACGAGATGATTTTTAGAGAGCAACCACACTCCCAAAGGCTTGGTGTTCATAGCTTTCAGTTCCTTTGAACTTTGGAGAGGATCTCTTCTCTTACATCTTTTGGAGAAATTTCCTTAACTTTTCCTTATTCTTATTCTCTTTTAATCACGATTTGTTATTCATTCGTATGCTTGATTATGTCTTAGGTCATGATTATTGAGTAGTGTCTTTGTTGGGTTAAAGGGCTTTCAAGGGGATATTCATGGATTGCTAGTTAAGTGTTTGTTCGAGTAGGGAATTATCTTATGGCTTCTTTATCTATTGTAAATCCCAAAGAAGGAACTAGAGTAGCTACCTAGGTACTGATCTTATGTAGATTTTCATTCCAAAAGCTTGCTAAATCACCAGATATATTTTAAATGAGTTAAACCTTGTAAACGTACGAAAGTCGATTTGCCGAGTTTAGTGAACATATTGAAACTTTTACGCTAATTAATATGTGTTTAACTTCTACAAGGACCGTACAAAAGTCGAGTCCCTTGGTTGATTAAGCATAGAATCCAAAACCTTGAAAGTGGAGAGGATTTACCTTTGTGTTTTGAGTTCAAGAACGATTTTACAATTTCCCTATCGATAAATTCTATTTTACTTAATTCATGAATCCATGAGAATTCTTTGATGCTCAATGTCTTTCCCATTGATTTAACTCGTGTATTTAGTTGATTTTAGTCTAATTTCAGTTCTTATTTTCGTCCATAGCATCACCACAAATCACAATAACCATATTTTCATCCTCAGCTTAATTCTATTCTCATAGATTTGTAATGTAACACTTGGTTCTCGTGAATTCGATAAATACTACCCCGTTTGTTGTGCACTTGCAGCTGGTATTTTGGGTGAAAACATTCCCCACTTCATTACATGAAGTGAAGTGCTGACTTCGTTGAGCCGAGATGAAGGAGTTTCACCAAGAGATTTTTTGTAGCTTGGTGAGGAAGCCCACTTGTGATTCTCAGTGTGTTCGATCATGCATGGTTGGTCCTCAGTGGAAAGTCGGCGACAAGGTGATAGCCTTAACCATTTTGTCTCTCATTCTAGCTAGAGATTTGACTTTCTAGAGAAGTGAAAATAAAAGGAATGAGAAGTCGGGTTAAGCTCGCGGCTTAGTTCTAATGATGTCTGTGAGTGGTGTTGTATTGTCTCCTACTTTGACGATGCCCTATTCGGGAATTAAATGTTAGAGTGTTTTTGGTGTGTCAAGTACAACAACATTTGTGGTATGAGGCATTGAGATTAGCATGCCTGCTTGCGCTGATGTTCTACCAGTTACTCAATCTGGCAAGATCCTAGGGGTTAAGGTTAACGCCTTGGTTAATATCGAAGAGTTCTTGGGAACATGGGTCGGTGCCTTAGTTATCGTCGTCGATTGCTAGGGGGGTTGGGGTTGTTTTTTTTCTGCCATTTCAAAAGTTCTTCATGTGTGGTGTCAAATGTTGGAAGTTAATTTTTAATTACGTTCAATATCAAGAAAAGAAGGAAACACGGGCCAGAAACTCCTTAAACTTAAGTTGACCTCGACAATAGAGCAAACAATGTCTAAAAGTACACAAAACACAAGGTCGAATATAGGATCGTTTTCGATATTTTGAATGCGAACTCGAACAGCTATGTCGATTATTTTCTCTCTCTAATGTTCTCTACAATTTCTCTCTCTAATCTCTAGGTAATGAATGCATGATCCCCTTCTCGTGGGGAACAATCCTCTATTTATATGTGAAGGAGGAGTCCCTCGAATACTCTACATCGTTCTCGTTAATATGTGCATCCTATTCCTAATATCAGAGGGATCAACACATTTGTCAGCTTTAATCAGCATCCACAGGCTGGATCATTCCTACTCTACACAGTTGTCAAGGTATGTCTCCTACAGGGATTGGCTCATAGGTGATCAAAGCATTATCCAGGTCAAAAGATGTCACTATTGTGATGTCATTGGTTCATCTAATTGTCTGGGACTTTCTTGCCCTTGGCTTTGTGGGGAGTCGACATATTTTCTGAGTTGCACACTGATACTTCCAAGTCGTGATATTAGCTGAAGGAATCTCAACATATCATTTTTGATTCAAGTTGGGCTATTTACGAGTTCGCATNGTTTTTTTTTTTTTTTTTTTTTGGTGAAGATTTGCAAATTGGGGGGGAGGGGCAGAAACCAACTTCAACATCACCATAGCGAATCGACCGCAAAAATAAAATGGTCAAGGATCTAAACTACTTTATTTCTTTCTCATCAGAAAAATCTAATGATTCAATGGTTCATTTAATGCATTATTTTAGTTCATCTCTCATTTGACAGAGTTTATTGTCGGTAATATTTCTTTAACACATTACTTTTTCTCTTTTCACTTCGTTTCATAATACATGATGCTTTAAGAGAATTTTTCATTTCAAAATAATTAATATTTTCAATTTTTATGTAAAATTTAGTGTTACTTGACATTTTTAACTAATTATATTAAATAACATTTATTTTATTGGTTAAATTAATTTTATTTAATAAAATATTTATGTACACGAGATAAATTTTATAAAAATTCATATTTTATTAACTATTAAGTATACAAAAATAAAATTCAATCCTCAACTTGATCTACAATAACTTTAGTTAGACAAAAGTTGACTAGAATTTTGATGGCTGAATTCTTCAAAACAAATTTCAAAATACAAGCAAAATAAACAAATTTTTATTTTCACATATATTATTGTTTTCACAAACTTTCAAAATTTTCTGTTTATGAACAAAAAATAAAAACAAATAAAAGAGTAAAATCAAATTCGAGAGAGTATTTCAAAAAACGTTAACGAAATCAAAGAGTGGAAATAAAACTAGAGAGATGAGTGCGAATCCCTGGCTCGCTATCAACAGTGCAACCCGTCTGTTCCCACCGTCTTCTTCCGCCGTCGACAACACCTCACTGCCCCCACCTGCTCCTCCTGATCCCCCAGATACCTTATCCTCCCCCATCCATTTTCCTCCTCTCCCCTCTTCTTCCAATCCCCTTCTAAACTCCCCATAAACTCCCACTACTCAGTCTGACCAAGCTGAGATTTCCAATGTTGTGTTGGCCT
>OVAN01007304.1:0-19871 GCA_900406275.1 Anastatica hierochuntica | reverse complement strand
TCAGAGCGGTGATCGAGACGTTGAGGCTCTGTGGAAGGGAGATTGGAGCCTGCATCATTTGGTGAGCCATAGCTCTGATTCGTGGAATCGGGGTCGGATGGGTTCGTTCCCTAATCGATAGGATTCATTCTCATACTACGGAGTAAGGGATTCAGTTATCTCGTCCCCACAGACGGCGCCAAATGTGAGGGATTAAACTCACCTCTTAGATTTTGTGAATAGGTTTAGGTAAGGGAGAGACTATGTGGGTTGAATCCCGTAAGAGCTTTGTTGAACGAATGATATATTTATTGAGATTAATAATCGAAGAAACAGATACAAAGAGGTTTGAAACAACGACTAAAGTATTGAAAGAGGTATCCGATTATCTCTTTCAGTGAATGGTTCAATACAAAGGTTTATAAAAAATGTCTAAGTGTCTCTAGGTTAAAGATGAGTTGAAGAAAACTCTTGTTCGCCTCCTCCCCCACCTTTAAATAGCTTCTTCTCTCGCCTAAAAGCTATTGCAACTACTCCAAGATCTCCTCCTGGATTCCTGGATTGCTCAACAACCCTTTTGACCGAGTCCAGGTCTCTTTCTCTTTATCCGAGACCTGTTTCATCAGCCACTTGCTTAAACGAGACCTGGACCTCTTCAGCTTTGCGGATGTTTCCCAAGCCTGCTTCTATTTTGATTGAGAGGCTCACTCCCAATTGATCTAATTAGGGTCCATTACGAGCTCATTATCGCCCCTCTTAGGCCCTACCCATCATTTGGATTGACCCTTAGATAATGGGCCAGATTTAGGCCCAACAGAGGTGTTTAAAGAAGAAGCTCTAGTGGACACTGGAGAAAGTGTCAATGTGATTTCACCCGACATGATTATCAAATTCGGGATCAAAGAGACAATCAAGCCCACTTGTCCAATAGTTTTGGGAGACTCATTCGTCAAGAAGCTCATTGCGAACTCGAAAACTACCCTTTGAAGGTTGGGGATTGCATAGTCCCTACGGATTTTGTTGTTGTCAAGATATCGGGTGTGGGAAGTTCTCTATGCTACTTGGAACGCCATTCCTTTAAACCATTGGGGCAAGGATTGATTTTAAAAGAAAAGAAGTTGTTCTTCCAAACATTTACCCTGAGGTATCTTACAAGATGGTTAGTGCAAGAGATGAGATTTGTGGTACTTTGACTATAGGGGACTCCAAGAGGTTGGAGGAATTGAAGAAGCAATTCTAGATCTAAGTGATGATTTATTTGCTCAAGAAGCGACAAAGGATTACGAGCCATCGGAAGAGTTTGACTTGTTTGATGATTTCAAGAGGTTGTTTGGGTATGATGATGATGAGGGTTGCTCAAAGGAAGTTCCAAGATTGGACTCAAAGAAAACAAGGAGAGCCCGAAAAGGAAAAGGCAAAAAAAACCACAACTTATGGTCGATAGTGAGATGATTTTTGCAAGTCATGCCCTTGAGAAAGGAACCTCCAAGGAAGAGGATTACATAGAGAAGACGCCTTTTGGAAAGAAGATAGAGCCTTCCATGCACCTCATTCCTATAAATATTGAAGGCGGTATTGTTGAATACAAGGTAGAGTGTAAAGGAATGCCCAAGTCGTTCTCGAGAGCAAGGACCAAACTTCCTCAATGGGTCTTGGAAAAAGAATTGAAGTTCAAGATGGAGATGGCTTGTAGTGTGATCACCTTAGAGATGTTCAACAAGGAAGACAAGAGCACAGAAGATGCTCATTCCAACCTCCACTAATCAAGAAAGGAAACAACATTAAGCTAGAGACGATAAACAATCGCATTTGGGAGGCAATCCCATGGTTTCCTTAAAAATATTTTAGCTTATCTAATTATTAAAAAAAACTATGTTTGAGTTGCTTTTTGTGGTTGTAAGTTTTTAGGTGCAAAATTTGGGAGCGGAACGCATTGGGGAAGCAGCTGGCAGTCTGGGCGACTCTGGCTGGTGGTCTGCAGCACCAAGCCAAACCGCCAGCAGCACCTGCGCCAAGGCTAGCGGTTTAGAGGTGTCTGGCTAGTGGTATGCAACACCAATCCAGACAGCCAGCCGCCAGGTAAGTCAACTAAAACTCATTTTTCTTCCTCCCAACCCCCACTTCATCCCTCTCTCTCCTCATTTGCACCAAATTGGGTGTAGAAAACACAAAACTTTCAACTTATCTCTAATTCCAAAACCAATTTCTTTGCAAATTCTTATTTTGAATCCAAGAGTTCATCTCCTTTTGCTTAATTTCTGCTCTAGTTTCTATCTACACTAAATCTCTCTCAAGAAAAAAGGTAATTTATCATAGCTCTCACTTGCTCAATCTCTTAAATCTTTATATTTTGGTCATTCCAAGTTTGTAAGTATCATTGTTGAGATCTTTTGTGCATGGGTAAATAATTCTCTTAACCATAATTTCATAGATTGAGTTGGGATTGTTAAGATTTTGGATTTCAAAGTTTGGGTTCTTGGAGATTTTGAGAAAAATGAAATTTAGGGAAACTTAGAGATTGTGGTTGCAATTGGTTCTTTAAGGATTCAATGCTTTGCTTGGAACTTGATATGAGATTAATTTTGAGTTGTTCCATGGTAAAAACCCATTAGTTTGAATTCTTAAATTTGAAGTGTCATTCTTTGGTACTATGAGAAATGAGTTGGGCCAATCTTGATGATAGAAAATGGTTAATGCTTGTAAACAAGATAATGAGCTATGCTCTTTGTACAAAATGCTTTGGAACCATCATCTTCCAAACTCTTTAGACTCACATATCTTTTGATCTTTCTAAGGTACAATGGCAAGCTATGCGAACACTCAAGGAAGTTACACCTCTCACCAAGTAAATTGGGGACAAGAAAGCTCCTCAAGGAGAGGAAAAAGAATTAAGGGCACCGAATTGTTGGGATGGACAAGTGAAGAGATAGGACATCTAACTGAGCTTTGCCAACTCGACTTTCACTCCACAAAATTTACCGATGAAGAGGTGATGCGAAGAATGGGGATTTATGAACAAGTTGATGGCCTACTAGATAGGATGAGCGTCCAGATTCTTTTGTCAATGGAAGAAGCAACATATCTGGAGCTAGCATCACAATTCCTTGCTACCATCACCTATGAAGAAGAGGAAGAAGGGGAAAGTGGAAGACTTTACTTCCAAATTGAACCAAACCGATATTCTCTCACATTCAACCGGTTTTGCAAATTGTACGGTTTCCCAAGCACGGGAACATTGAGCGCCCCTCCCGAATTCAACCAACTATCGTTGCTTAGGGGGAACATTGCCACCGATGAAGAATATGACTTCTTAGTAGCAAAATGTCCAAGATCAAGAATCCAACAATCCACCATGCCATGAGGCTTCTCGGTAACACGATGATGCCAAGAGCACAACCTGGGTGGTCAATTCCGATAGAATTGAGACTTCTCTATAGACCAATAGGATATAAACTCCACAACCAAGTCGGTAGGGCCCATCCCATACTTCGGTTATGAATTGTGCCAAGGGTCGACTTTCTTATTACACCTCATGAGCATACAAATGTACCTTGATAGGTATGGATAAGATGGGATACAAATCGGTGGAATTCTCACTCCGCTCTTCCGCTACTCATCCATCGATTTCACCTTCTACGAAGAGCTTCCGGAGAGACTATTCATGGACGAAGCATATCAATTGAGGATAAGGACATTGATGGGTCGCTACAACGAGCATTCACTAATGTATGCTTTTACAAGGGACAACGGTACACCACTTTGTTGCTTCCTCCCCAATAGCCGCTTTACCCACACGGAGACCAACGATGGCATCCAATTCCGCCTCCCAAAGAAATTGTACGTCAAAGTCCCGAGCCCAAAAGTTTATAACCCCTCCGAATGGTGATTCAAGGTACCATTTCTTCCATCGTAAATACCATTTTATATCTTATTTTTCTTTTAAATTGTGGTTTGGTCTCCTTTGTCAGATTATATTCATTCACTGGGATGATGATGAGTAAGTTTGGGGGAGGAGAATGGTTACTAATGATCATTTTAGTTGTTTTGTCCTGTTTTTATTTCTTTGAGTCTCATATAGCTTAGGTTGCATAATTAATAGTTATGGCATAGAAAAACCAAAAAAATCGAATAATTGAAAAAATTTAAAAAGAAGCATATAGTTGCAACTCTCTTATTCTCGTGCTTTAAGATCGAGTCTTAGAATCATATAGGATACATTTACATGTGCATGACGACAATGATTGCAGTATCGTGTAATTGGACTATGCTTAGGAGTTGAATTGAAACCCTTGCTAGTAGTATCAAATAGCATGAGCCGAACCAAAAAAATGGAAAATCCATGCTCAGAACTCTCGGCTTAATTGTTTGCGTCTAGATTGAATCTTGCATGATTTGAATTCAACCCTATTGAACTTAAACGTAATGAGCTTTTTAATTAACCTTACATATGGGCTTGAAATACATGAACCATGTTGTAAAACATTGACACTCGGTTGGTCTTATCCTTTTTTACCACCCTTAACTAACCCGAGTGGCCATTCTCATATAAAGAATGGTCCCCGTGAGCATTGGGACGACAAAGATGATCCTTCTTAGAACTAGTCTCATTTTAAGGATAGTATATATAAGATAAGGTTAGATAAGAGTATGTAAACTTGATGATCATGGGTTGGAAATGTTTTGTATTGTTAATAGTGGGTTCAATTAGAAAAACCATAAAAGAAGAAAAAGAAGAATGTGATATGCTCGAAGAGTGAAAGAAAAGAAGGAAAAAGATTAGCTTATGTTTGTAAAAGAAAGATGAAAGATCCTAAGTTAAAAAAATGAAGAGTCTAGATTCCAAATGACCAGAAAGAAAGGATCAACCTAAGTAAGCAAAGAGATAAAGAGCTATAGCTAAATGGAAGAGAAAGGTAAAATCTTAGAGTGTGTTACTTAAAAGCTAAATGTCTTGATTGAGAAGTGATTTGGGTGTTTTAAGTGATCTGTCAAGAAAGACGAAAGGGTAGAACTAGGGACTATGTTTGGGATGGGTATAATTAGAGAAGGCTAGTCTTTGTATGAGCCGATTGTCCATTTCTCTCTCGTTTTTACTACTTGGAGTGCATTTCTTCTATGAGAGAAAACCATAAACACTTAAAGAAAGCCTCTCCTTTTCACTCAAAAACCTTTTTCTTCCAAGACGATTGGTTTTTGATTTCATGCCCATAAGTGAAGTTCCATATATATATTTATTTAATGAATATTAAAGGGTTGTTGAATATGAAATGCTTGTGAAGGTTTAGGCGTAGGCTAACTAGCATGACTTGGGAAGAGTATGGCGAAGTACGAGAGAGTAGGATTGACTCTTGCTACTTGCTACTACTTCCTAAGGATTTCATTTCAACCACCTTTGCAAATCCTTGCGATTATGAGTCCTCGCTTTCAAACCTCTCTCCCAAACACTAGTACTTGTCCAATTGCATTTAGTTACATTCTCATTGCATTTAGGCCCTTTTTACGAAGTTTTAGTATGAGTTCTTAAGTAAAAGTCTTTAGTGTCATATAGATGTCGTAGGAAGATGCATTTGTACATTCTTTTCCTCTCTTCAGCCCTATTTTGGGTAACCTTGATGAGAATGGATAAATCCCGAGAATCGAATGCAAGCATGAACACGTTTAGCACCGAAGAACAGAAGTTACCAGTCTAGGCATGACTGGCTGGAGGTCCACAACCTTCGGGACGACCGCCATCCAGCTTCAGATCATGGATGGCGGTTTAGGGGGGGTCTGGCTGGCCGGCTGCAACACCTATCCCAGACCGCCAGCCTTCCTCTTTTCACTTAAAACTTGGGTTTTGCCCCGTTTTTTTCCCGGGTCAACCCGACCCGACTTCTTTATTTCTAAAAATACTCATCCTAAACTTGGAGAAAACCCTAAGTTTTACTATTTGATTGAAATTTTGTATCTCTTTTGGATCTAGAGAAATCTCTTTGTTAATCATACACAGTTTGCATCCTTATCATTTTTTCTCCTTCCTTTATGTTTGCTATGAGTTTTTCTTTGGCTTCTATGAGTTATTTGAGCATGATTTGTGAGTAGTTATCTAGTGTAAGCATGGGTTAGGTTGGTTAAGCTATATCTGGATGCTAATTATGATGTTAGAGGTTGGGTTTATATAAATTCACATGATTTAGGGATGCTTAAATCTAGATTTGAAGTGATCAATCAAATCCTAGATCCTAAGGCTTTCACACCCGGAAGATGTTCGAATAAATGCCTAAAAGAATCTAAATCATGCTTAACATCCTTAGCCTATGGGAATAGTTGATTAAGGTGTTAAGTGGGTTATTGGGATTGTGTTTAATGATTAATGAACTTAGAATTGCTATCGGGAGATTAGCTCTATCTTAGTGCATTAAATGGACTAGAATCATGGAAATGATTTTGTTGAATATTTGCCTTGCCTTTGAAATAAACTTCATTAACTAAACCTTGCATTTGGTTAGCATTTGGATAACTTGATCATGGATCTAGCTCATTGATTGCTTGTTCTTTATCATTGAATCTTGTTAAGTACTATTTAGTTGTTGAGTTTGCTATCTTGTTTTACTTTGATTGTTTGATTTAAGATTGAAATCCAATTGCATTTATAAGACTTAGATTAATGAACTAGTTATAGGATTGAATGTGTAAAAGGTTTACTCCTTGTGGTTCGATAACCCCATCTTCTAGAACTACTAGCCTTATTCTTGAGGTTTAGGAGTTTAGTTTGGGATTAAACTCGATAGAGGAAAAATCTCTCATCAGTTCCTACACAAATATTACAAAAGAAAAACTTCAAAAACAATCTACAACCGGTCCAGACACGTATTGCGAACCAACAACCTAAATCTTGGCATTTGGCAGAAATGTTGTTTCTCAATAAAAATGGTATAACTCTTAAACGAAGAGATAAAATTTCAATCCCTTCATTAACATTTAAGCCCCATGAGTCCTTGATCCTTAGACTTTGATTTTGCCAGGATCCAATGTCGTTTGACCCATAAACCCTCATTCGCACCCAAACTATTTTGACTCGGAAGGTGCTCCAGTACCTCTTAGTAAAACAACAATATATCTCATAATACTCCATAAAATCACAATTCGTAAAACTGAGAATGTATGTTGATGAGATGCTTACCTTTCCTTAAATTATTAGAATCAAATTCTTGGTTTTGATCGATCATTCCTTTGTTATCCTACAGGGTGTTGCATTTGTCTTCAAAGACTGTGTGTGCTCTCTTTGCTTTTCTCTTCCATTCTCTCTTTTCCCCATTGCTTTCCACCAAAATTTTCGGATGTTTTGTCTCTGAGGTTGATGGCTAGGGAATAACAAGAGTTATGAGTATTTAACTTAGGTTTAGGTGACTAAGGCAAAAGACCATAATGCTCTTAATGAGAAAAATCGGGTGTACAATTTTTCCCTACTTAATAGGACTTCGTCCTCAAATTCAGAGTTTTCGTCGATGTCCAAACCGATCTACAATCTGCTCAGGAATGGGGTATGTCCCATGCCTCTTACCCACTTAGTTTTCGACCAAGCTTTGAAGTTTCCTCTTTCAGGGTACCTTTTTGTACATTTCTTATCTACTAGAGATGTTCTCTCTTTGTCGTCTCGATTCCAAGGAAATTCCACTCGTGCATCCCTACAAAGGCCTCTCTTAGTCCTATCCCACATTGTCATTCCCTTATCATTCTTTTACCAGGTTTTTGTCACCTATAATCAAGACCACAAAACTCCCTTAAGTTCCATTAGGTGATCCTCCTTGTTTACATTATGTTGCTGCAGATGTTATCCAATATTAGTTTCCCTCTGAAATCATTTGAATATTTTCCATGTTTTGTACAAAAAGGTTCACTTGCGTATATATGATCTTTCTTAGGCGGTCTTTTTATACATGATTCGCTTCTAGCATAATTTTGTTTCCATGATGACAATATTGATTGTCCATACACTTCGATGAATGGTCTTTTTTTTTGTAAGTGAGCTCTAAACATACCTAATTTCATCTCGACACCGAAAGAAGCTCATGTAAAGTGGCTATGTGATTCATCTAAAATTGATCTTTCTCAACTTCCTTCAACTTAAACATGTTTGACTTATCTCCATTGAGCTTCCAAAGAGTTACATGTCTTCCAAATCCACCAGTAACCTCTACGGGATGTATGAAGTCTTTGCTTGATTATCCATAAACCTCTCAAGCCTTGAAACGAAATGCCCTCAGTTACGAAATCATCTTCATCGTCAAACTTGCAAAACTACTCGAAGCATTGATCCAGAATACCTTACAAGTCTCCCGCCCCAGCCAAAACCAGTCCCATAACCGATCCCACGCGGCTCTCACACCTGCGAAGCATTCTACTAGCATAACCATTTTTCACCCACTCAATGACCAAGGAAGGAAAAGTGGGGCGGTTCAAATATATAAATTCGAATCCACTACTCTTGATATGACAACTCAAACTAGGCTACACAACATCCTTTGCTATGCTCAACATGCAAACTTTGATGACAACTTTCCTTCACAAAAAGAGGTTAGACTTCAAAAAGAACAACTTGGTTAGGCTTTACTTTGAACCAGAAAACACTAACGACATGCGGAACAATGGTGATATTTTTTTTAAAAAATCTCCTAAGTCCCAATAAATTTAAATTGGTTGAAAATCCAATTCAGTCAATACATTCCCTCCTAACCGCCCATAGGGTTAGAACCGAGATGACAAACCGGCTCTGACACCAAAATGTAACACCCATCTAAGCAACTTCTGAGAGAGGCGTGCTACAAACTCTAACTTACCACACAAGCAACTCCAATAAACAAAAATCCACTCTTAATGTCAATAAACCATGTCTATTAATTAAGAATCCAAAAAATGAAGTAAAATGAGTCTAAAACCAAGAAAAGAAATAAAATAATGTCAGAAGAAAATAAAATGTGAAATAAAACTCATTGGTCCTAAAAAAAACACAATAACCATACAGCATATCCGACACTCATTAGACTCACCTGAAATGGGAAAAGGGGAAAAGGGAAACAAGAGGGGTTAGTGATAGGGGAATCACTCAGCGAGGGGTGGATTGCTAGAACACGCGAGTCCGCAAAGCCCACTTAGCAAATCAACATCGCCATACTAGTCCTAGAAACATGCAGGAAACATGGCACCTAAAGAACACAAGGAAAACACATAATTGGTCCTAAAGAGCTTCAGTGACTGTCGTCAACCCTCAGAGAGGCTTACACTATATAGACTAAGTGCTTATACACACCGTCCTGTGGACGTTTTATCGATCGAAGGGCTACGATCTTCGATCGACTTGATGAACATATTTACTCCACGTCAAGTCTTCTCATACTAACCAACATATTTTTATATTTATATACACACACACTACAATCATCTTACGAATCAATCAATGATGATATCATTTTATTCATCCTAGTTCCAGTTTAACACGAAAGAAAGCAATTCACGCAATGCCCAAGAACAGTCAATCATATATAGTCATTAATGTTTCGTGTTAATCTAACGACAAAAGAAAGATAAGCCGAAAGAAAGCAGGGAATTTACAGAGTAGCTTCAAACCTTCGCAACAAAAGAGACGGTTTTGCATTTCTTGAAACTATGCCGGTTGTTGGAGCGAACAAAACAGAGAAGTGAACTACCTGGATAAGAACTAACACAAACTATGCATAGCTTAGAAAAGAAAAACTGGAAGCATTGACACAACTAGACATAACCAATAAAATCAGATTAATCGGCCAAGCTGGCAAACTCAACAATCAAAGTTAATATTCAAATTGTCAAAGTTAATGGTGAATCAATGGCTCATGATCATTTCAACAATTAACAGTCAAGTCAACAATCAAATCAGATCTGACCCAACTTAGTCAATCTAATCCGCTATCATGATTCGACTCGCTAACCCAACCGACCAATAACTAATCCGAACAATAACCTGGCCCGATTCGTAAAACGACTTGACTAGTAATCTGTCTACACCAAAAGATTATGGTTTCTGAAAACACCATACCCTAATTGAAAAAGAACATATAACTAGGAATCTAGCCGATTAAAAAAATAAAAGAAAGATGGAAAATTACTAAAAACTCGCTGGAAAACCTGAGGTTCAGACCTACACCAAGAAACTTACCAAAATGGAACCTTTCCAAATTAGGAAACCTACCATAAATAGAAATTGCAGTAAATGAAACTAGCCAAATATGGCAACCTGCCACGAATGAAAACTTATCAAATATGGAAACTTGGGAGCAGGCGAAAACGGTCATTTTACTCATTGGGGAAAATGATGTTCTCTAGAACGTATCGAATCGTCTGTGAGTTCTTGGGAACTTGAACTCGGTGTTCCTCAACATACGAATAGATTCGTTGCAGCGACTTCTGGGACGAGCTTCTCCATTCATATGAACCCAGAACTGGTTTTACTTATACCAATGGCTTCGTAGGAGTTCCTACAAAAATATTACAAATGATAAACTTGAAAAACAATCTACAATCGGTCCAAACACCTATTACGAACCAACGACCTAAATCTTAAATTTTGGCAGAAGCGAGTTAACGAAGTATATATCTTTAATGTTACGATACCTTTTCAATCCCTTCAGTGACATCGAAGCCTCATGAGTCGGTCAGATGTTGTTTGCCCTTCAAAACTAATTTCTGCCCGAAATGATCTGACTCGCGAGGTACTTTAATACCCCTCAGTAAAACAATAATATCTCTCAAAAATTCTCCACGAAATCATGATATGTAAGATGTAAGATGTGTATTGATGATTTGGTTACTATTCATAAAAATTTCAATATCAAATTCCTTGTTTTGACTGGTCCTTCCTCTGGTATTGATTTGTCTTCTAAGATTGCACGTGCTCTCTTTGCCTTTGTCTTTAATTCTATCTTTTCCCCCATTTCCTTCCACAAAATTTTCTGATATTTTGTCTCTGAGGTTGACAGTTAGGGAAGAAAATGAGTTAGGTTTATTTAACTTAGCTGACCAAGGAAGAACACTATAATGCCCTCAATAAGAAAAATGAGGTGTTAAAATTTTATTCTTTAACTGTCTATAACCCTTTCGTGTATTCTTGATGATTTTATCCTTCCTTTGACCTTCTCTTTATTTTCATACCTGATGATTCTCTAATTTCTGATGTGTATCTGAAAGGGAGAACCTTACCATGCGATTCTTATTTGAGACAGAAGGCTATCTCTACTTGTGCAGTGGATAGGTCTTCAAAATGCTTGGAAAAAACAATGAATGACTCTCAGACTCTCATACATTCATACAATAAGCTGAGTATCACACCTTAAGGTTATGTTTGCATTATGATTTCTCGCATTGATTTTTATCCATATGTCTTCTACACTCGCGCTATTTGATATCCCAAGTTTCTATCGAATCTTACAATGTAGCATTTTTGGCTAGAGTTGTCTATCTCTTATATGTTAACCTATATATGCATGTTCTTGTAATAATATGCTAAGCTGATAAAAAAAATTCAGAAATTAAATGGCAGTTTGAATTTCTTTTTACAGGCTTACACTAAAGCTTTACAAACCTCTGTAGAGCTACTGCTACAGAATTAAAGCATATGAGAGACATTCAAATTCTTGTTGTTGATCATCATTATTTTTGGGAAATGCAACTAAAATGATGGTTGTTATGAAAATACAGGTTATGAATATTGAAGGGGAATGTCTTCCAAGAAGTGGGGTGATGGACAACCATCAGTAGAGCATTATAATTAGGAGTTCTTGTAAGTTCTTCTTATCATTGAAAGAAAAACAAAGGATGTTTTGCATGACATTCTATTTTAGTGAAAAAGAGATGAGAATATTGAAGAAAAAGCTTATAATGAAAAATGTCCAAAGAACTATTTGTGGTTAATACTAGTTGAACAACTAATTTGAAACTTCATCAGGATAAATGCCCAAAGAGTTTTGATAACACCATAATTTTAACATTTTTCCTATGAAATTGGATAGTTTTTTATACAATTTTATGCAATTGGAGGTAGATTTCTTGTATTTATAGTATTTTTGAGTTATTTTAGGTCAAACAATGCATTTTGGAGCATTATGGAGTTAATTTGATATAAACAGATTATGGATAGTTTCCGAGCATTAGAAGTATCATCCAAAAAGACGATCTCACCCTCAATGGATTTAAATGAAATTTGGAAAGGAGTTGTCGAATTGAATTAGCTTTCATCTTGATTTGTTTTCATCTTATTTGAAGCAATGGACAAAGACTTCAATTAACTTTGTTGATGACCGGTCTAGTTGTCTTGCAGATGAATGGTGCATAGAAATGCCAAAACAAATAGAAGACAAATTGGATTTTTAACCAAACACTCACCAGACCCATGAAGCTCTATTTCAAGCATTTTCCAGCCCAATAACTTAACTCAAGGCCCATTAACATAAAGCCTAAATTATTGAGGCCTTAAGGCCTAATTTTTATCCTAATTGAGAAAGGAAGTTATAACACTATATATACTTGTTTTTATCCTCTTATTTTCATAGAGTTGGTTTAGATTAGAGTTCAATAATAGTTTTAGGAGGCAGTGAAAACACCCTTTGGGGTTATGCCCTTTGTAGGCTCCAAAGATCCATCATCATCTTCAATGCATCATCCATTCTTCCATAATTCGGTTCTTTCTTATCCTCTCTCCTTTGATTTGATATGAATGTTTGTTGTGATAATTGATTTCATGTTTACATGTCTTAGATCTATTAGTTTTCATGTAAAACAGTAGGTTACGTGGAGTCAGTGATTTTGTGTGAATAGGATTGTTAAACGATTAGGCTTTATCAATAATGTTATCATCTTTGCTTGACTATAATGTTATTTGCTTGTTAGGCCAGTTTATGACTAGATCCTAGGTTAGCATGCATTCCAAAAACTTGATATATTGTTGGAACTCGTATTTTTATGAGCCTTTCTATTTAGGCAACAAAAGTGGATCAATATAAAATTGTGAACAATCAACCTTAACTGAATTATGCGTACACTTCTTCTGCAAGGACAGTGCGAAAATCGAGTCTCTTGGTTGTTATGTAAAGAATCCCAAATCTCGAAAGTGGAGAGGATTTATAGTAGTTGTTGTATTGTAGACCAAAGCATTATACCCCTAGTTGATCTGAATTGATGCTTTCTTACTTTAACTATATGTTGTTTGATGCATATCAATTCATAGATTTATGCTTCGTAAATAAACATATAGAATAGGTTCAATACTTATAAAACCAAAAAAAATCAAATAAAAATACCAAAACCCCTGCATGTTTTGTTATTAGCTTAGTCCCAAGTCAGATGAGTCCTAAGTGTGAATCTACGATTTAGTCTAGGAAAACTTTGTCTTTCCTTTTTGTTTGTAAATTTTGTTTTTATTAAGAATAGGTATTCGGTTTTTCTACTAACATCAGAAACTTAGATTTTTCTTTTGCCAATTTCATTAGGGTAGATTTAGATTAGGATTATTTTAAATTTCGTACATATTAGGAATTTTCTTTAGATAAGGATTAAAAAATTTCCTTTTTAGATTAGAATTTTCCTTTTTATGATACTAATAACTTTTTCTCATTGATTTTTCAGGGAAACCAAGGAGAAAATAGGACCATATCCTCACCATGACCATGTTTTAGTTAGCTCCAGCCCCCGATGATCATCATAAAAGTTCATATTAAGGAGGAGCCAAGCTACATCCTACGATAGATAGACATTGATCACACCCTTTATCAACAATATTAAGGAGAGCTTTGAAGAGCCGAAACTTTACACCCATGGAGCATATGATCCACAACATTGATCACACCCTTTATCAACAATTAAGGAATCATATTTTGATTCAAAACTTTCTAGAAATCATCCCAAATTCCAGCAAAGATGAGTTATACCTCAAAGAGATCATCGGAGCATCGAAACTCGAAGATTTTGATAAATTTCTATCACCTGAAGCTCGATGTCAAATCACCAGTCTACCTCTGGCCAGCCATGTCCTACCTCTTCTCATGTTCGCCATCACGTATCAATAGTGTCTTTCAAGTGTTAACTTGAAGTCTTTCTGGCTTGATTCATGAAAGATCGAAGAGAAGTAGAGCAAACGTTCAAAAAGGAGCTTGACAACATGAAATTAGACCTAACAAAGAAGTATGGAGAGCTTTAATAGAAACTATAGATCCTTGAAGACCCTTTCAGACTCTCTAAATGCATTATGAGATGCTATCAAGGAAGAACTTTAGCTCATTCAAAAGAAGATCATCAAATCGAAGAATCCGAAGAAAAATTGGAATGTGACATCAATAGGAAGATGTTTTGTGTACAAAGTGGAGCACGTCCAGAGCTTGAAGGTATTAATACTCAAGACATTGTGAACCTTAATTTAAAATTCAAAAGGAACTGCAATGATTTTTTATGAAGAACATGTAGTTAGAAGAAAAAGTTGGTGAATTTGCCACAAACCAATGAAATCAACACTTATATGGGAGATATCAACCACTTCATCAAATGATTGTGTAAGAGATAAACCATACTCCTCATAAAATTTGAGCTTTAGGAGCTAATCTTGTTGGCATATGCATATGACTTGAAGAATATGAAGAATAACATGTAGAGAAGATGCTAGCACTCACACGCTTCGAAAATGAATCTAAAGAGCAGCAAGGAAAGCGTTTAGCCACGTGATTCAAGGATTTGCCAGCCATGTTTTCTTCCAAATTTGGTGTATTACATGCCTTGGATGAGGATCCTAAGGATCCAAGTTACAAAATCGAGATAAAAATCTCAGTTTTATTTTAAGCACAAAGAAATATTTAGATCTTAAAAAGAAGCCTTGGAAGTAGTTGGAGCTGCTACGTATTATTCTAAATGGACTATGAAACTCATCAACATCAATAAGAAGTCATCCTAAGAAGAGCAGCACCTTCTCATTTCTATCTTGGACGATTTCAAAGTCTCAATATACATTCCACTGAATAAACATGAGAATAAAGATCTGGAACTCATTGAAGATCTTCGTTGAATCATTGGAAACACGAAGAAAGGAAGTCACAAGTCTCCTATCTGAGCATGCTCGACACATTAAAATGCCAAGGGGTCGAGCTAAAGACATTAAACAAAACCTTAATAAGAGACAACCCATGTTCTATCCTTTTAAATTTTGTGTTTTAAATTGATTTTAATGAGATCCAAGGATTAATGTTGGTTAATTTCGGTGTTATAAGTTTTTAAAAAAAATTTTAATAGCTTTTATAGTTTTTTCGTAGGAAACATTCTGAAATGAAGAAAATTGGAGAAAACTTAACCTGAACATGTTTCGACCGTTCAGATTGTCCAACCAAGCAAAGGAGCAACATTTATGGTTCTCGTCAAACGTAGTGGCCCGACAGGTGAGGAGCTCTCAAAGCTTAAA
Source organism: Anastatica hierochuntica (assembly GCA_900406275.1). NCBI lineage: Eukaryota > Viridiplantae > Streptophyta > Magnoliopsida > Brassicales > Brassicaceae > Anastatica > Anastatica hierochuntica. The sequence continues at coordinate 4,441 of OVAN01007304.1, read as the reverse complement.
CACATGTAAGGTACTTAGCCTCTGCCACCGGGAGTGCATAGCTTTTTGTCCTGAACTAATAGAGCAAAGCCCGCCAACTGGTGGGATCTCGTCCATGCCCCAAGCCTTGTCCAAACCCTTCCCATCGGTCCACGTACCATATCCCACCAGCCGCATGACCGTTTCCCCGCCCGACCGATGCTAGCCTTCCACAACCCCATCCGACCATGGCCCCTTTCCCTCACCACAGGCCACTATATCAAATTTGTCCAAAAACTTGTGAGAACCTACCCGCTAACTAGTGGACCATCTCCCCTACCATTTCCACCTTCTAACCAACGAAACCACCTATCTGGACACTTTTTCAGCCGAGAAAATGCATCGTAGCATCCGTTCTTCCCATTTTCTTGGCCAGATCAAGTTGAAATTAATTTTCTTCGCCAACCACCAACCATATCACACCATATGCATCAAATGAAGATGTGTACAAGGTTTGGACGTTCTGAATTCAAGCACACACTTGGAGCCACAAGGATTCTCAAACCAAGCAATTTTTGTGACCGAGCCAAACCATTCCTGCCAAGTAAGAAATTGAGAAAAAAATTTCTAGCACTTAATACAGGTTCTAGGGAAAATTTTGTGCCATCAATTCATTCTAAAATATCCTAAGACTCAAAGGCGAGGCTAAGGAGATGAAATTGCAAAAAATTGGATAAAAACAGGAACTTTGAGAAGAAGCATCTGTTTTTATCAAGGCCAAGATGTATTATGACGAAAATGAATATTATTTTGACGCTATAAATGATCCAATCAAGGACGAGCCATTCTTCACGTGAATTCTAGGGATCAAAAATGCGATCAAAACGAAAATGACCACTACCGGAGAACCTCAAGCGAAATCTAAGCCAAACCAATTTCCATGCTAGCTGCAAATCATCAAATACATCAAGAAAAATGTAAGCCCTTGGCTGGCGGAGACTATCACGCAACTTTGGTTCAACAGAGACACAAAACCGACAAATTCGACTTTTTCAAAAGTCTTATCTAGGAGTAGAAAAAAGTATTAGCACTGAAGATGCTTGGAAAAAGTGGAAGGAATATGATGAACCACCCACACTTTTTTAGAGGCATAAACACTTCATCCCGAAGAAAACTGGGTCAAAGCAAAATCGAGCTCCGCCAAGCGAACCAAGTTGTCAACTAGAAGATTCACGATTAACTAGAATATGGAGAAGGCATTCATAAAGAAATATCTGGCATTGAATGGTCAAAATCCCAAACAGCCTAATTTCTCACCAAACCGAGGGAAATCAGGTTTCCGGGAGACCAAACTTGGCCAAATCAAACAAGGAATGACCTCCTGCCTTTAAACTTCATTTTATCACTAAAATATGCTATTTTGCAGTAGGTTTTTATTTTGGTCAAAGTGTTCTTCCCGGATTGCAAGAAATGGACAATTGAACCTCATTTCAGTTTACCGAAAAATCACAAGTATGTGGAAAAGCCATGACATGTATGTGGAAAAGTCATGACCCGATGATCAAATAAGTGAATCACGACATAGAATATTTTGGGTAAGTTCTCCATTCCAATATCTATCATTTCCAACAAACATATCTTAAAGTTATGGTTATTATTGTAAGAGGTTTTGCTGCAATCTGCATCTACGACCTGCCTAAAAGCAAAGAATGTTTGCACGGCCAAACGAGACTTAGGAGTAAAATTCGTGGCCACAACTAGATGACTCAAAAGACTACATTATGACCAGAGGAATTATTGTGTTAATGGTTAGATCTCGAGTTATATGCTCTTTTTCTTTAAGGTTCTATCCAACAATCACTCAGTGTTGATTCGATTTTTTAGGATTATTGGTTGGATTGGTTTACTAGTCAGGTTGTTTACTGTTCAATCATTTTATTAGTCGGCTGCGGTAGCAAGTTTGATCATGATAGGATACGGAGTGAGGTTGATTGATTCGTGTTCAACTCAATTTGACCATTGACCATTGATCGTTGATTTTAGTGTGAGCTATTCATTGATTATTGACTTTGATGATTTGAGTAGTGACTCCAATTGTTGACCTATTTAGTCTGATTTCTTTGGTTGGTCTAGTTTTTTTCGATTTTTCAAGTGTTTTCTTTCTGAGTTAGGTCAAGCATGTGCTGTCCCATTCTCTTTTTAGTTTTGTTTTCTATGAGAACAAGTCTCTCTCAAAGAAGTTTTAGAACGTCTCTTGTGGCCATGGTGAAGAGCTACCGCAAAAATCCCCCTCTTACTTTTTGGATTAACATCAAAACATGATTCGTTTCTGTGAATTATGTCTGCTTGGTATCTTGTTTTCGTGTATATTATGCGCTTCTTTGTATAACTGAAACTAGGTGATTAGACAAACTTAATTATTGCTTGATTCGCATGATGATGTGATAGTGTGAGTTATATATTATAAGTATCTGAATATAGATGTGTAGACTTGGGTGTGGGGTACAGAGTCATGCTAATGTATAATGGGGTCATGTGGTAACAAGTTGAAATGTTTTCTCTAGCCCTATGATCGATCAAGTGTCACCATAGAGTCTGTATGGGCACATATCATATTCTGAGGAAGTCTTCGAACGGTATGACCGGTCATATAATTTCATAGGACACGGCTATTTATTGGCTATGTTTGGGCACTTTAGGTGTCATGTTTGCTATATTTTCAAGGACTAGTCTCGCGCGGTCGATTTTCTAAGAAAGGTCTACAAAATTGTATGTGTTTCAAGAATCCATTCCCTCACTGACTTGCTCCCCTGTTGTCACCTTTCATGTTCCCTTTTTCCCTTTTTCAGGTGAGTTTGAAGAGTAGTCGGATTTCCTAGATAGTTATGATGTTGTTCGAGATCCACAAGGCTTTGTTTAATTTTTCTCTTTGTACTAAATCTAAGAATTGGTTATTTCGGTTATTGGACATGGGTTATTGGTAGTAAAAGTTGATATATGGTTTATTGTTGTTACTTGTATGGCAAGTTAAGGTTAGTAGCATGTCGTTCAAAAGAGAGAATGTGACGGGTGTTACATTTTGGTATCATAGCGGGTTTAATGTCTTCGTTCAGACCCGTGAAGTGGTTTGGAGGTAAGGTGGTTACTGGGATCACTTTTAAACAGTTTTCTAAAGCTTTTGGGACTTGGGGACTTTTCTGAAAATTAAAGAGCATCGTTCTACTCAGCATCATTTAGATAGTCACTAGTGTTATCTTGTTGAGAGTAAAGCCTAACCATCAAGTTTCCTTTTTATGTTAACATATTTTAGTAAACAGAAGATATCACCGAAGAGTTCTTGTTGAGATGATTTAGTGTTTCCAAGACCGAGTAGTTATCTTCAAAGGTTTTGAAGTAGTTTGTTCGACCATCGATATTTGAACCATCCCGCCTTGGTTTTCTCTTGGTTTTTAAGTCGGTGAAAAGTATTTTCGCAAAAAAAAAGTGTAAAGGTTGTGAGAACCGTACAGAATCGGTTTTGGTTGGGGTAAGAGACTTATATATTGTTCGGTATCATGTATTTGAGTAGTTTGATGAGGCTAGATTTCGCTAGTGATTAACTTCAAGTTTTAAATTTATAGACCTTAATCAACTAACAATCCTCATTAAACCGCAAGTATACGGCTATGTCGATTGTAGTACTTAAGGGTCGAACCCACGAGAACTAGAGACTCAAGCACTAGGAATAAGCAATATCTCCTAAGCTAAGCTAATAGGGACAGAGATGACGGTTAATACTTAAACTACTAACCTAAATGCAAACACAACCTAAACACACTAACCTAAACATAACGAATGAACCAAGCAAGAAGCACAAGGTTAAAGCAAGTAGCTAATTTGCAAAACCAAGACAAACAATGCAAGATTCAAGATGGAAGAAATCGATCTTGAGACATGGAGATTGTTTAGGATTAAATCTAAGAATGCAAATGAGTCTCTTTAGACTTTATTAGACGGTTAAAGCTATTTCCCGGTCAAGGATCCCTTCATTGTCGACCAACCCACTCTCGTGACGGAGGTCTATTCACCTATACCTACTACAAAGCTCACCTCTCGGATTTCGCCTATCTAAGCAAGTAAGTGATAGTATTACTCAAGCCCGTATAAACCTTGTTCACTCAAGCATTTCATCGAACACGTTGTAGGCGTCGATTAGCAAGCAATCTTAAGTTTGAGCATAAGACATGATCTAGCAAGAATCTATGTAAAAACCTAGTCTAGTACTCATTACAACCTTAGATCTAACCTTAAACTACCATATCTCAAGATCTAATGTTCTCTACTCACTAANNAGAATCCATGCTTGAAGTGAGAAGAGGATGGGATGAGGTGAGAAGAGATGAGATAAGATGATTAAATGCAAAGAAACACAAAGAGATCCAAGAAAAATCATATCTTTGTGAGAAAGGAAAGATCTTGGAAGAAAGAGAGAAACTTTGATGGA
>OVAN01007303.1:530-19871 GCA_900406275.1 Anastatica hierochuntica | reverse complement strand
CTACGGCTGAACGTTATCCGCGCCTCAGCGCCAACTGGCGCCAAGACAAACACTCTGTCTTGGCACCAATTGGCGCCAAAGGACATATCTTGGTCTTGGCGCCAATTGGCGCCAAGACAGACCTTTTGTCTTGGCGCCAATTGGCGCCAAGACAGACCTCTGGTCTTGCTTCCAATCGACGTCTAGATCGGCCTCTAGTTCGGTCGTCAATCGGTTCCAAGACTCATTCGTAGGTTTGGCATCAATCGGTGTTTAGACATTCCTTCGAAGCGACGCAGTTATTTAACGCTTTTGGTGGTTTCGTATCGTTCCGGAGGACGTATCGTGTTGCCTCATGAGAGTTATCCGATGACCATCGATGCTAACTTTGGCACTTGAATGCTCTAGCTGCTTGTGGACAGACAGACTTTATGCGGAGATTTGTCATGACTGACTGCCCTCGAAGCTTCGAAGCCAGGTCAGGAAGAGACAGCCTGAACGATGAGAATCTTGGGGTTTTCGAATATCCTTACGATTCTTGTGTCCGAAGGAGAAAACATCGCTTCCGTAGTCCTTTTCAGGCATCGATTTCGTCGGGACAGATTTGACCCCAATATCTAAGTGTTTTGCGGTGACGAAAAGTTCTGGTGGTCAAAAGTTCTCCTTTTCATCTCTTTCTTCGCAACCTTTATATAGGTCTTTGTGGGCTTGGCTCGTTTCCTTTTTCATTTCGATTCGTGCATATCTTCTCGTGGAAATATTCCTTTTTCCCTAATTTGCCTATATCTTTTCGAGATCCTCCCTTATCTTCTCAAAACACGACATTTTCGCGAAACCCTGGCGAACTGTCATTGCAAGTGGGCCGGTTCTCGCCCGAAAATCGTAAGTGGACCGTTATCGCGGTTTGGGCCCTTTCGGGCCGTTTCGCGGCTAAGTGATTCTTACGATTTATCGCGGAAAACTGTTTCTCGTAGGAATAAGCGGCAACAGCTTCGTGGACCGATAATGCCGATCGTATAGTTTAGACTCTTCCGACGTTTAAGTTAATCATCGTTGTTTTATACGATTGATACGAAGTCCACAGAATGCATAAATCCTTGCGACTATTGACGGAAACTCCAATCCAAACGAAACGAGAGACGATCGAGTGACGATTCGATGGAAATGACGATTGGAAAGGACGTGGTTCAGTCAACGGACTACGGGTGAATGTTATCCGCGTCTCAGCGCCAACCGGCGCCAAGACAGACACTCTATCTTGGTGCCAATTGGCACCAAGACGGACCTCCGGTGTTGGTTCCAATCGACGTCTAGATCGGCCTCTAGTTCAGTCGACAACCGGTTCCAAGACTCGTTCGTAGGTTTGGCGTCAATCGGCGTTTAGACATTTCTTCGAAACGACGCAGTTCTTTAACTCTTTTGGTGGTTTCGTATCGCTCCGGAGGACGTATCGTGTAGCCTCGTGAGAGTTATCCGAGAACCATCGATGCTAACCTTGGCACTTGGATGCTCTAGCTGCTTGCGGACGGACAGACTTTATGCGGAGATTTGTCATGACCGACTGCCTTTGAAGCTTTGAAGCCAGGTCGGGAAGAGACAGTCTGAAAGATGAGAATCTCGGGGTTTTAAGATATCCTTACGATTCCTGTGTCCGAAAGAAAAAAACGTCGTTTCCGTAGTCCTTTTCAGGCATCGAGTTCGTCGGGACATTTTTTGACCCCAACACTAAAGATAAGTCTGGTCATTCAAGATTACCGAAAAGAATGGTAGAAAAATAGGGATGTAATCCTAAATGATGGGTTTGATTCCTGATTTCAAGTTCTTGGATGAAAGCAATTAAGTTCATTAGTAGGCCAAATAAAATAGAGTTAATAACATTTCAGACCAAAGTCTGAGTTCTAGAGATTTTTGGTGGGTAGTTTGATAACGAGTTATTACGATTTTCTTGCGCTAAAAGTCCAAATGAAATCGTTAATGAGAATATAAATATTTGCAATGCGCAGAGATAATAGTATGAAAATATCATGAAGCATAAACAATCTATAAACTGACTCAATAAATACATCAAAATGACTCAAACAACACTAAAAGAAAAAGAAAAACATAAGTAACCTCTCCCAAACTTATCTCACACCGTCTCAGTGTGAAACAAATCCAAAGAAGGGGTAAGTAGCAAATAAAAATAAAAATAACAATCCAAACAAAAAGAAAAATAAAACAGAAATGAAAAGAAAAGGAAAGAAAACTATTGAGCTGCTCTCGAAGTGTTAGGCCTCTATGTGGATGTGGCTCTGAGGCGCTTGCCTGCATCTCCGAAGGCGTAGTCTACTCTCCTCTTGGAGCGTTCCTCGCTCCGTCTGTCCTCCTCTCGCACAAGTGTCGTGCGAGTCTCCTGAGTCTCCTCGTCATCAGAGTCCTCACTCTCAGTCTCCTCATCATCATCATATGCGACAGCTACGGGAACAGGTGGCGCTCTGCGCCTAATAGCATCCTCACGAACAGACCTGCTAGGAGAGCAAGAAAGTAACCTACCTATCCTGGAGAGTCCTCTGGCGAAATGCAGCATGAGAGAGCTCGTCCTCTGATGACTCTGAACGGTCCAAGCTCTAATCTCCGCAGCAGTAGCAGAATGATGCAGTGGCGGGTCAAGCTCATATGCACTAAAATCCTTCGAAAACAGCTCTGTGATCTCAAGATCAGTCGGTGCAGCAGGTGGAGGCATATGAGCCTCATAATCAAAATCATCAGCAACACGGTCCCCAGCAGGACCTGCAGAACCCTTCTTAAAAAAAGGGGGACAAGGACAAAGACGCTCTGCAGGAGGTAGAAACTCAACTCCTGATGAATCAGCTATAGATGAAAAATCCGGGCATGGCAGCTCGATGTAGAGAGACCTCTACCGGCGGTCCTGGAAGTGACAGATGAATGGTATCGAGCTGTCTATATCATCCTTTCTGGGGGAAGCTAGAATGGCGCAGTCAACAAGATGCTTCCCATCAAGGAAAGCATAGTCAGGTCTATGGTCTTGATATATCCCCTTCTGCTTGGGGAGCTTGAACTCCACTCTCTGGTGAACAGTGAAGTCGAACCTGACAAACCGCAGAAGTCGGATAATAAGAGCACCCGCAGCAAAAGACTTCTTCTCAGAAGCCACCACCTTGAAGAAGACGAATTTGTCAGCAACCGCTGTAGCCATGTTCAGATCCATAGCCGCTACATAACGGATCTGGGGTGCCAAGTCCCATGTATGTCCAACACCAATAAAAAGAAGTCTCAACTCGTCATTGGTCACAGCAGCCTGGATAGACTTGGCATAAATGTGCGAGCTAAGAACCTTGGCCGCGAGGCGAAGGACAGGACTGCAGATACGCGACTGCTTCACGCTCCGAGAGACAAATTTCCCAACAGCAATAAAGTTCCAGAACTCACTGGACCTCGGCAAAGTTGGTACCCAAGTACCTCGACCCTGCGCAAAACCAAAAACTCTAGCCAAGTCCATGAGGGAGATAGAGTAAAACTGATCACGCACAGTGAAGGAAAATGTGCCTTGGTTAGCCACCGGGTTTTCCAAATCCGGATAGACACAACGTGCAGAGGCCAAAAACTCCTGACACAGCTTGGGGTAGACATGCTCTTGAAGCTCCAGCAAGCCTAAGAGTCCCATCCTATCAAAAAGAGCGTAGAAATCATCCCGAATACCTAACACCTCCAGGAGGTTGTTATCAATGATTTGAGTCATCGAGAACGTGATGTGTCCCAAGTCCTCTAGAAACTGCGAGTCATATTGGTCCCACTCCTGAGTAACCGGATGGTTGGCTGGATGTGTGAGATCACTCCTCTTAAACCGATGGTATAGAAGGGAGCTAGATGGATTCCGCGTCTTCGGAACCTCTCCCATCTTTCTTCTACCCATAACCTGCGAAAATAAACACTTGGAAACCAAATTAGTATCCGAATCAAAATGATGCAAACACGAAAATCATTCACTCGAGTTTAAAGAGTAATTTTCTGCGAAAATCAAGCTCATAAATATGAATAACATGCATCAAATGACTCATCAAAGTAGGAACAACACCAAATATGTCCAATTTTCGTTTGCATTTCAAATCCAAGTGAAAATAATCAAGTCATCGCAACCAATCATCAATACATGTTGTAATTGATCATAGAGATGCCACAAAAGAATAAACTCATCAATATCCAAGACAAATCATGAAGAAACATGTATCCTCGCAAAAATCTAGCGTACGAAACGCGAAATCACAAAATCACCAAGTTCAATCCTTAAAACGCTAAATCTTGGTGCAATCCTACTGCTAAACATCTTAGAACATGTGTATAAGATCATTCAAGCACCAAACATTGATCAAATTTCAAGAAACCAAAAGTTCCCAAATTTCTCCGAAAAATCTGATAGTAGAGATTTCAGACACAAACTTTTGATTTTGCAAAGTCTGATTGGATAGAAAGATAGAGGATGAAATTCTCTTGAATTTAGACTAAAAAACGACTCAGATTCGTGAAGAATTGATTAAAATCGAAATCTAGGGTGCTTTTTTTGTTTTGGTTTGAGAGGAAATAATGAGTTCATACCTGAGTAAGTCACGATATATGTTGTGTAATCGGGGCAAGGATCGATCGATCTTGGCACAAAATTACACAGGGATCGATAGATCCGAGGACACGAATCGATCTTGGCACAAAATTAGATAGGGATCAATCGATCCAAGGATAAGGATCGATCGATCTAAGGACAAGGATCGATCTTGGCATGAAATTAGACATGGATCGATCGTTCTGAAGACAGGGATCGACCGATCCCCATCCTTTTGTCTGGGTGGTCCTGCTTTATAAAATACGAAAGCTAAAAATACAGAAAACGTTAAAAGAACAAAAAAAAGACGAAGAACATTATAAACTACCTAAAAATGAAAAAAAAAACTACCTAGTGGGTTGCCTCCCATTCAGCGCTTTTTTAAAGTCTCGAGCCTGACTGTAATGCGATCAGATGGCAAGTGGATCCGTTAAAAGAAATCGCATTCTTTCTTCGGATGGCTCGTCTGCAATGTATGGCTTAAGTCTCTGGCCATTCACAGTGAATTTTCTCCCATTATCATCCAGAACAACAACTCCATATTGTCGGACCTCAGCAATCAGAAATGATCCAACCAACGTGATTTGTGCTTTCCTGGAAACAATCGCAATTGTGAGTTCAACAAAAGTACCTGATCTCCTGCACCGAAATGACGTGGAATGATCCTCCTATCATGGAATGCTTTTGTAATTTCCTTGTAGATTCTTTTGTTCTCGTAAGCATTCAAGCGTATCTCGTCCAGTTCAATGAATTGAATCATCTGCTTCTCAGCTGCAGGTTTGATGTCGAAGTCCATCAACTTCGTAGCCCAAAGTTCCTTGTACTTGAGTTCAACAGGCAAATGACATGCCTTCCCATACACCAAATGAAATGATGTAGTGCCAAATGGTGTCTTGTAGGCGGTTCGATATGCCCATAGCGCATCATCTATCTTCAAAGCCCAATCTTTTCGCGTTTTGCCTATGGTCTTTTCCAGGATTCCCTTGATTTCCTTGTTGGAAATCTCAACTTGTCCACTTGTTTGAGGATGATAAGGCGTGGCTACCTTGTGTCTAACTCCATGCTTCTTCAGCAAATTCTCAAACAACTTGTTGATAAAATGGGATCCCCCATCACTTATTACCACTCTTAGCACACCAAAGCGAGGAAAAATCACAGATTTGAACATCTTCAGAACCACTTTGGCGTCATTAGAGGGGATGGCCAGCGCCTCAACCCACTTAGAGACATAATCAACTGCAACCAAAATGTATTGATTTCCATAAGAAGATGGGAAAGATCCCATGAAATCAATACCCCATACGTCAAAAACCTCTACTTTCAAGATGAAGTTCTGAGGCATCTCATTCCACTTACTGATGTTGTCTTTTCTCAGACAAGCATCACACTTAGATACGTAATCATGGGCGTCCTTGAAGAGTGTTGGCCACCAAAAACCTGCCTGCAGCACTTTTGAAACAGTTTTGAAAGTAGCAAAATGTCCTGCATATTCAGAACCATGGCAGTGATACAGAATACCTTGCACCTCAGACTCTGGAATAGACCTGCAAAAAAGTCCATCAGCACATCTCTTGTAAAGAAAAGGATCATCCCAGAAGTAGTGTCTGACATCTCTGAGGAACTTCTTCTTCGCATAGCCTGCGAAATTTGGTTGCTCTACTTCTGCACTCAGAAAATTCGCAAAATCTGCAAACCAATGTATTTCATCGTGAATTTGTCTAATGACAAAACAATCAACATTATCCATGTACTCATCCTCCATAAAGGCAACCATATAGACATTCTCCTCAGAGAGACTATCATCGAGTGGTGTATAAGCTTCCACTCGCAATCGAGATAAATGATCTGCAACACCATTCTTGATACGATGCTTATCACGAATCTCTAAATCAATTCCTGCAAAAGCAAAATCCATCTCAAAAGTCTCGGTTTAACATATTTCTTAGACATAAGGTACCTCAAAGCTCCATGATCAGTGTGAACAATGACTTTAGATCCCACTAGGTACTATCTGAATTTCTCGAATGCGTAAACTACAGCTAGAAGCTCCTTCTCCGTAGTCGCATACATGATCTGAGTGTCATCAAGTGTTCTATTGGCATAGTAGATCACATGGAGCTTCTTGTCTTTTCTATGACTCAACACTGCTCCCACTGCGTAGTCACTGGCGTTACACATTACCTCGAAAGGTAAATCCCAATCCGGTGGCTGCACAATTGGAGCACTAACTAGTGCCTACTTGATTGTTTGAAAAGCTAACAAACAATCAGTATCAAAATCAAATTTGACATCCTTACAGAGCAATCGAGTCATGGGTCTGGCTATCTTGGAAAAATCCTTGATGAACCATCTGTAGAACCATGCATGTCCGAGAAAGCTATGGACATCCTTGATAGAAGTAGGAGGTTGCAGACTCATCATCACCTCCACCTTGGCCTTATCAACTTCGATCCTTCTCTGAGAGATTCGATGGCCAAGCACAATCCCATCATGCACCATAAAATGACATTTCTCCCAATTCAAAATCAAGTTTTTCTCTTCACATCGTTCTAAAACCCTGCAGAGGTTAGACAAGCATTTAGAAAACGAAGAATCATAAACAGAAAAGTCATCCATGAAGACTTACATGATATCTTCGATCAAGTCAATGAAGATAGACATCATGTATCGCTGGAAAGTCGTAGGTGCATTGCATAATCCAAATGACATTCTCTGGTAAGCATATGTCCCATATGGACATGTGAATGTAGTCTTTTCTCGGTCCGTCGGATGTATGGGTATCTGAAAGAAACATGAATAGCCATCAAGGAAACAATAATAAGGATCGTTAGCAAGTCTTTCCAGCATTTGATCAATAAAAAGAAGCGGAAAATGATCCTTTCTCGTGGCCGAGTTCAACTTCCTGTAATCAATGCACATCCTGTGGCCTGTGATAGTCCTGGAGGGAATGAACTCGTTCTTCTCATTGGTGATGACAGTGATTCCACCTTTCTTTGGTACAACATGTACCGGATTCACACATGTGCTGTCAAAAATAGGATAGATGACACCCGCATTCAAAAGTTTAAGAATCTCCTTCTTGACAACTTCCATCAACTTAGGATTGAGTCTCCTTTGATGTTCGATGGAAGTCTTGGATTCATCTTCCAAGTGGATCCTATGCATACAGAGATCTGGAGAAATACCTATAATATCAACCAAAGAATATCTCAATGCTTTTCTATACTTCCTTAACTTCAAAATAAGCAAGGCAGTCTCAGCATTGTTCAAATTAGCATTGACAATTATAGGATATGTAGAGTTAGGACCTAAGAAAACATACTCTAGTCCTGTAGGTAGTGGCTTGAGATCGACTTTTGGAGCTTTCAGTTCACTCCAATTAGCACTCGAACTCGTCACCAATGATGTAGAAGTCGCAGGTGATGGCTCTTCGAGCTTGATAAATGCAACATGCTTTTCAACAGTAGGTGCCGAATCTAGCAATTCAACAACCTGAGAAGTACCTGCATCCAAAAACCCATACTCACTTTCAATCATAGTTAAGGCTACCTCTAATGGATCCTCAGTGTAGAGCTCTTCAGCAGAGTCTTCAATCACATAAGCAAGTGTATCAATCCAAAACATGTGCCCATCAATGGTGGGCTTCTTCATGGATTTCTTGATGTTGAACTTCATAGTCAACTTCCCATGTCGGAGATCTATTTGACCGTTTTGCACATCAATCATGGCTCTAGCAGTAGATAAGAACGGTCTTCCTAGGATAATAGGATCCTTAGGTTTTTCTTCAAGCTCCAAGACTACAAAGTCTATGAAAACATATCCCTCTCCAACTCCAATGGAAATATTATCTAGAATACCCACTGGTCTTCGAATAGACCTATCTGCAAGCACCAAAGATATTCTTGTGGGTTTATAGTTAGTCAAATTTAGACGCTGTGATACCGAGAGTGGCATCACACTAACTCCTGACCCCAAATCGCAGAGACATCGCTCTAAGGTAAGCGATCAAATCCTGCAAGGCAATACAAAAGGACCTGGATCCTCACGTTTCTCCGGTGCGATGTTCTCAAGAACTGCGCTACACTCTATAGTAAGAACTGATACACCATGCTCTAATGTCATGTGTTCTGAAAGAATCTCCTTCATGTACCTCTTAATAGAAGGTACCATTTTGACTACTTCTACGAAAGGAAATCGCACATGTAATTCACCAACTAGATTCTTCAACTTCTCATACTCGCGTTCCTTGATCTTTTGACGGGGTCTGAAAGGATACAGAGGCTTGGGAATATATGGAAGGGATGGTACATACTGATTCTCAACATCTTGTGCATTCGATTTATCACGAAAATCCGATGCACCTTCGTCAGGACAGGGATCGATCGATCTTGAGGAAAGAATCAATCGATCCTTTTCCTTCTGTCCAGAGGCTTTATTAGCCATGGATCGATCGATCTTGGGGCAAGGATCAACCGATCCTTGTCCTTCTGGTATGGATGAGTTTTTCAACTCTTTGCCACTCCTCAGCGTAATGGCACTTCAATATTCTTTCGGATTCTTCTCCGGTTTACCTAGAATGACTCCCAGTGGAGCTCTGTTGCTCGCAGAAGTCTGTGAAACCTGTGTTTCCAGCAATTTCATGTGTGTGCTCAATGTCTCGAACTTCCCATTGAGATCGCTGTACATGTTATCCACCTTCTGATTCAAGTCCGCAAAGGACTTTGTATGATTCTCCAGCACTTGCTGCAACATTTTCTTCAGTCCACTATCTTGAGAAGACGTAGAAGATTGTCCCTGGTTCTGATTCTAATACCCCAATTGATAGTTGTTCTCGAATCCTCCTAAACCAAACTACTTCTGTTGATAGCCACTTTTTCCGAAACCACTGCCCTGATTCTTGTTCTAAAACCTAGAGTTGAAGACACTCGGATTCTGTCGGAATGACTTGTTCAGGAATTGGTTTTGTTGGTTGAAACCTCTGTTACCAAAATTCCCTTGACCTCCAATGTAATTCATATCTGCTTGTCCACCATTCAGCTCCTCACTCATGAACTCATGATACAACTGTCCCATTTTCTGCTCTTGAAGCAGAGGTGCTTCATTCTGCTCCCCAACAAAGTTCACTCATTGCTGATCTCTCCTCATTAGGTCATCGAGCTTTGACTTTCTATCATCAATTCACTGCGGTGCACGAACGGTCGGATGACTAGATACGTGGAGGAACAGACGTTCGGATGGGGAACGGACATCCGGATGAGCTGGAACGAATGCAGAGGCCGAACAGTCAACTCTCGGAAGAATCCGAACACGAAGTAATCGTGAAGGCGAGAGAATGAACCTNGCCGAACGGTCAACTCTTGGAAGAATCCGAACACGAAGTAATCGTGACGGCGAGAGGATGAACCCGAACGACGATGCGTGGATTGAGTGAAACTTCCGAAGAGTTGCGGGATGCTCTCGGACTTTCGGCTTAGATTTGCTAAGGAAAAAAATTCCAAAAGCACTAAGTTTCTTTTGAACTCTAGAGAGAGAAACAAAAGAGAGAGAAAGTTTATAGAAAACTGGATGTCTTACAAATAAGGAGAGGGGCTCCTTATATAGAAAAAGGAGTAGTTGGGAAGCACCTCATTAAATGAAAAACATTAAAGGAAACTACTTAATGAAACTACTAACTACTATCCTCCCAATTACTTTGGGCGGCGCATTTATTAACTTCCGTCTTCGGGGGCCGTTGTCACTAATGGGCTCGGGAAAATAGTCCCGGGACTTGCCTCGTTAAAAACCTTTCTCGGAAAACCCGGTGGGACAAAACCGAGAGAAGGGAAAAAGAGCACAACTCCCGACACCTCCATTAATGATGGCTTTCAGAGGCTTGACTCACGATCAACGTGATTGGATAAGCACTCACGAAGCTGCCCAGATCTTTTCGGATAAGTTCTTCGATGGCACAGTTGAGCTGCTTCGTCTTGGATCGGGTCATTGGACCGGATGATTCGCCTAAGGCGTCTTCGGGATCCAGCTGCTCGTCAGCTTCGGGTTCCTCAGGTTCAAGCTGTTCGTCCGCGTGCCATGAGACCTCATGGGCGTTGGCCATGATCACATCATCCCCTCCCAGTCGAAAACGATTTGTCCTCAAATCAGAGTCATCGGAAAATTCTGCACGAAAAGGGAGTAAGTTAGTAACGTCAAAATCCGAACTCATGGTATACTTACCTTGAAGAATGAGTTCGTTGGCATTGTCATTGATTTTCTTTGTGATCTTGAACGGCTCGTCTGAATCCTACAAAGGGAAAATAGAACAAACGGAATAATCGTAAAGCAAAAGTCTTATTCCGAAATTGTTCATGCCCGGATTCGGTTTGAGCTTTGATTCGGATGGTGCTTCATTGTTCGGCTGGAAGTAGTTGATGGCTTGATGATTATCCTTGTCCAAATCAGGTGGCTTGGTTCGGTTGTCTTCGTCTTTCATTCGGATTCCTCCCGTGCGCTTCATAATTGTTTTGAAACCTGCATTGGGCGCTTCGGGCTAAGATAAGCGAATCATATCTTCGTGATGAAGAATAAGGAATTAGTTAAGTTCACAGCAAATTACCTTAGCTCGTTCAAACTTTCTGGGTGGCCATATGTAGGCTTGCGTAGTTCTGAATTTGGAAAGTTTAAAGTCGGGCGAGTGTACAAATGATCGGCTTGTATAGTTGATATCTTTCAGCTCCAAAATTATCTTGGCCTGAAACTGATTCACGGTCGTTCCTTGATGGCTTACGAATTTGGAACAGGTTTGATCATACCTTGATTCCTTCGCGTCTGGTCGGAATAGCCCTTGAAGTGCGCACATATCCATCTGGATAAAATCCAGACTCGCTTGGATTGTAAAATCCATATCTCTCGGGTCTGCGTAGCTGTGGCATTGATTCTAGTTCGTCGTGATGCTCCGATGTGTTAGCTTTCCAGAACAGTTGAGTTCGTGGCTTAACTCTATATGGTCCGAGAGATATGCTTTCCGTAGTGCTAGCATGTCAAAACTAATTTCTGTACAGCTTTTGTGCTTCGGTGGTTGTGGCTTCAATTCGGCCAAAGATTTTTCGGGAATGCTCGGATCATCATCATAGTCTTTCCTTTCGGATAGATTCTCTTTGAAAATAGGTCGGCTTGTACCCAAAGAGAGCAAATTAAACTTCTTCCTTTTTTTAGAATCGAGATAAGTACCTTGGGTTCTTTGCTTCGAAGACGGTTGAAGACGGATTTCGTTCGGTAGGCTTTCGGGGCACCCTTTGGTTGACTCACCGTGGAATTCCGGCTCTTTAATCATAAAGAGTAAGGGTTGGTCATGACTTCCCTTCAGCTCATTAAGCGTGTTGCTTTTCGTAAGTTTGGACGCGGAAGTAGACGGGGGCTCGGCGTTTTTCTTCTTTCTCAAAGCCAATTGGTCTTCGTAGACTTCCTTAGGTGTCATCGGAAGTAAGACGGTCTTCTGGCCTTTGAACTCAAAGATTTGACGGTTAGTGAAACAATCGTGAGTAACTTGGCGGTCGGTTTGCCAAGGCCTTCCGAGGAGAATGTGGCTTGCGTCTATGGGTAAAACGTCGCAAAGGATTTCGTCTTCAGATTTCTCGATTGATAAGGGAACTTGGACTTGATGATTGACGAGTATCTTACAATGTTCGTTGAGCCATTGCAGTTTGTAAGACTTCGGATGTGTTAAGATCTCCAATCCTAGCTTTCAGACCATTGTTTCGCTGGCAACATTGGTGCAGCTTCCTCCGTCGATGATTAGACTACACACTTTGTCTTTGACGAGGCATCGGGAACGGAATAGGTTCTCTATTTGCTCGTTGTCTCCTTTGACGGTCATAAGGCTTAATTTCCACATGGTGACTAACAGTTCGCCTTTCATAGCGGATTCGTGGCCGGAAGAATCTTCATCGGGTTTCTCTTCGTCGGATACAAATTCGCCGTTGTCTCGGAGTAACATGACCCTTCGGTTGGAACAGTCACTAGCGTAGTGCCCAAGTCCATGACACTTGTAGCACTTGATGTCTCGTGATCGTAACTTACCCTTTCCTTTTGAGTCAAGTTCTTCAGGCTTCGGCTTGAGGATCGACTTGATATCTTCCTTCGGGTATTCGGGAAGCTCGTCCTTGTGATAGCTCGGTTTCCGGGCATCGTAACTCGGACGGGCGTTCTTGCGCTTGAGCTGCTTCTCGAACATTACCGCCTTGTGGAATAACTCTTCGAGTTCCATGTAATGTTGGACTTCGAGAAGGTCGATGATGTTTCGGTTAAGTCCGCCCATGAATCGGGACATAGTTGCCTTGGAGTCTTCTTGGATATCGGCCCTGAGCATTAGTGTCTCCATTTCCTTGTAGTATTCTTCAACGGACCAAGTTCTTTGGGCGAGATTCCTTAGCCGGAAGTGTAGCTCTCGGTGATAGTGGTTCAGGATGAAACGCCTTCTCATTAAGATCTTCAACTGGTTCCACGTTTCAACGGGATTATCTCCGATTCGCCTTCAGGTGGTGACGAGTTGATCCCACCAACTTAGAGCGTAGTCTTTGAAAAACGGTCGGGGCTAGCTTTACGCGTTCGGCTTTCGTGTATTCCCCACAGTTAAAGACGATCTCGATTTTCTTCTCCCATTCCAAGTACTCTTTGATATCGTTCGTTCTTTTGAACGAAGGGAGTTGGAGCTTTAATCCGGAGAAATTGCTGCGCGTTTGGCGTTCGTCTTGGTCTCGGTCGCGGTGCCTTCGCCGGTTTCGGTGAGAATTGGACGACTGGCTATAATACTCGGCCACAGTGAGATTTCGTGGTCGACAGTCGGATCCGCTGTGTTCATAATGTCCAATTTCTTCTTTGAAAGCTAAGAACTTTTGGTCTAGCTTCTCGTCCATCATTTTGGCCATGTTAGCCGTGATGGCGGCGATAAGGGCTTGGTTGTCTCTTGTCTCGGACATGGTACCTACAAAGAAAAACACGAAAAATTATGAATAAAGATGTTCACGAAAACTTAAGAAAATTTCAACATACTTAGAAAAATTTTCGAAAATTTAAAATGAAGAACAAAGTAGTTCGGAAAGATACAACCTGACGGGAAGTGCTCTGATACCACTTGATGTGATCCTCGTCGGGACGAAGGACCGGCTCCTAGGATTCACTTCTCATCTTGATGGTTGAAAGGGTTATAGTGGAAGACTTGAACGACTGAAGGGTGAGACACGTTCGGATGTGGTGCACGAACGGTCGGATGACTAGATACGTGGAGGAACGGACGTTCGGATGGGGAGCGGAGGTTTGGATGAGCTGGAACGAATGCAGAGGCCGAACGGTCAACTCTCGGAAGAATCCGAACNCCGAAGAGTTGCGGGATGCTCTCGGACTTTCGGCTTAGATTTGCTAAGGAAGAAATTCCTAAAGCACTAAGTTTCTTTTGAACTCTAGAGAGAGAAACAAAAGAGAGAGAAAGTTTATAGAAAATTGGATATCTTACAAATGAGGAGAGGTGCTCCTTATATAGAAAAAGGAGTAGTTGGGAAGCACCTCATTAAAAAGAAAAATATTAAAGGAAACTACTTAATGAAACTACTAACTACTACTATCCTCCCAACTACTTTGGGCGGTGCATTTATTAGCTTCCGTCTTCGGGGGCCGTTGTCACCAATGGGCTCGAGAAAATAGTCCCGGGACTTGCCTCGTTAAAAACCTTTCTCGGAAAACCCGGTGGGATAAAAACGAGAGAATAGAAAAAGAGCACTTCTCCTGGCACCTCCATTAATGACGGCTTTTGGAGGCTTGACTCACGATCAACGTGATCGGATAAGCACTCACGAAGCTGCCAGGATCTTGTCGGATAAGTTCGTCGATGGCACGATTGAGCTGCTTCGTCTTGGATCAAGTCATTGGAATGAATGATTCACCTAAGGCGTCTTCGGGATCCAGTTGCTCGTCGGCTGCGGGTTCCTCAGGTACAAGCTGTTCATCCACATGCCATGAGACCTCATGGGCGTTGGCCATGATCACATCAGTCTTGATCATGAAATCACCATTGCTCGCGATGTCCATAGCATTCTGATATTTCTCCTCAACCCCATTGTAGAAAATGTTGAGGAGATTCCAATATAAGATTCCAATATGAGAACCCATGATGAGGACAATCATTGAGATACTCCTTGAATCTTTCTCAAGTTGCATGAAAACTCTCTGCACCCAATTGGTGAAATCCAACAATCTTGTTTTGGAGAGACATATGCCTTGATTTCGTGAAGAAATGCCTAAGGAAAGCAGCCTTTATCTCGTCCCATGTCGTCAAAGAATCAGGCTCTAGACTGTTATACCATCTCGTAGCTTTGTCATTCAGAGAGAAACTGAACAACCTGCATTTCAGAGCTTCAGAAGGTACTCCGTTGTGCTGGATAGTATTGCAGATGACTTCAAATTTGTCCAGATGGTGCATTGGCTTCTGTGATGGCAACCCATGAAACTAATTCTGCTGCACCAAGTTAATGAGACTAGTCTTAATCTCAAAGTCTCTTCTTTCTATGGGAGGCAGACGAATCCTAGCACGATTCACATAAAAAGCCTCCGGAGTGTCATATTACACCAGAGTCATCCTCCGTTGAGGTTGATTTGTGTGTTGTTTCCCCTCAGCTGCAACATTTTGCTGGCCAATTTGCTGAGCACCAACATCAACATCATGGCCAGCAGGTGGATCACCTCCTAGAAGGACTCCATGAAAGAGAGGATTACCCATGATTTCAGCAAACTCAAATTCCTCAATAACCTCCAGTAGCTTCTCCTTCTTCTTTTGTCTCTCTAGACGCGCAGATTCTGGCCAAAAATCGAGAAGATTTGTGATCCCTTAGCTTCTAGTATGAGGCCTGTTCATGCACCTGAAAGCACAAAAACAGAGAAGAAAAAGAAGAGATTAAACAAAATAAATAAAAATGCCTTAGGCACACAATGATCCTAAGTTCTAAGACGACCTATTGGTCCCCGGCAACGCGCCAGGAAACCGGATAGCTCAGGTTTTCGCCCGAGATAACAGTGCAAGCGCACAAAAGTACGTTGTAGTGATTCGGGATCAAATCCATAGAGACCAAAGGTAACACGAAGAATTTCATATCAAATAGCGGGCTAAAGCGAAAAAGATGTCTTGTAAGAGATGCAATAAATCGAAACTAAGAAAGCGAAAAAAGCAAGCAAGCAACAGCGGGGTTGTAAATCAATCAAAGAAGAGTTGAGCATTGGGTATTCTTAAGGAAATATTTCATTGAAGACTCGAATTATTGACTAGGGAACATGTTTTAAACCGTCTTGAACTCAAACACTAATGTAGAACTAATCTATTTCCATAGTATAAATTTCCCTATGTATTAGAAACCTTGAGACTAACTTCTGTTGACTCTCGGATTCTAATCATGCATTCTAAACAAGTTTGATAGGTTTACAATTCACTTAAACATCAACTTCCATTGGTTTAAGATGAATTGCTCACTTAGGATTCTTTCAGGCATTTAAACAAACACTTTCCAGGCGTTAAACAACCTAAGATCAGAAACTAAGTGATCAGTTTAATTTTATGCATTACGAACAATCCTAGATGAAGATCCAATTGATTTAATCCCTAATCATAGAATTCTATGTCAACAATTCATGAATCCCTATGCAAAACCCTAAACCCAACAAGCAAACTACTGACTCATGATAATCGAACAAACACAAATCAAATCAGAGAGAGACATGATCGTATTGAACAAAAAATAAAGAGTAAGGTTCAAAATTCTTCTCGGATTCCAAGTACGGAAGATGATTCTTCTTCTTAGGTTACAAATCTCTCTCTTGCTCTGAAAAACTCATAAAAATACCATAATGATACAGGGAACACGAGTTTAGGTTTTAGTTATGAAATCCAGTTCACGATAAGTTAGGTTTGGTTCTTCGTAAAATCGGTCCGCGAAGCGGGACAGGGATTGATCAATCCTTGTCCATCTATTTGGATTTTTTCAGCCTTCAGTAAAACTTCCTTCGATGCTTGAAATCTGTCCAAAATGCAATATTTCTGCATATTCAAGCTCGATTTCTGTAAAAACACTAAAGAACACAAATCCGCGTCAAAAAGATCCGGATACATACTAAAAACCATAATTCTCGAGTAAAAACCGTAATAAAACCACTAAAATACTAACACATCAAATTTATAGCCATAATTTTCAAGAACTACTGGGAGGTAGTGGGAGGTTGTAGCTCCAACAATATTTAAAGAGGTCCAAAGTTTCTTTAACATCGAAGAAATTCCACTTGGGCAAAACCATACCAATATGTGTCATATTCCGAAATGCGATACTCCACTAACCAGTGAAGAAGTTTTGTCCTATAAGTTTATGCAATGTTCTATACAAGATTATCTCCAAACTTTAGTTCAACGACTAAAGAAAATTCTACCAAAGGTGGTTACAGAGAATCAAGTGGCTTTTATACCGGGACGTTATATCACAAAAATGTCTTGCTTACACATGAGGTATTACATTCGATCGAGTACAGAAATGATGCGCTCACTCTTATATTACAGTCTAAACCGATATAACTAAAGCCTACGAGTGAGTTGAATGGTTATTTCTAAGGGAGGTTATGCACAAAAAAGGATTCGTTGAGACATGGATATAGATGACTATGGCTTGCCTGACATCTACATCATTCTAAGTTTTGGTTAATGGAGATCTTTTCTGGTGAATTTAAGACAACAAAGGGACTTCGCCAAGGTTACCCGTTATCATCATACTTGTTCATTCTCTGTTCAGATTTTCTCATTTGACTCATTCAACAACGGACCGCGAGTATCCCATCTTTTATTTGTGGACGATACTTTGTTTCTCGTAAAATCAGATCAAAAGAATAACATCACTCTGAGGCGGATGTTCATAGACTATGAAAAAGCTTCGGGACATCATATAAACTTGGATAAATCCTCGGTAACATTTGGACATAATGTTTATGAACACATAAGAGAAAATATCAAAACAATATTACAAATTCTAAACATAAGGGGGAAACATAGAGGTACAAAAAAAAGAAAGATATGTTACGCTTTGTTCTAGAGAAAGTCAAGCATAAAAACAATGGAAGGCAAACATGTTTTCTATCCACAGTGGGGAAAGATACACTCATTAGGAGTGTTGCCTTTGCAATGCGTAATTACTCTATGAATTGTTTCCGGCTTCTGCTGGAACTATTCATTGAATGAGACAGTATAATGTAGAAGTTTTGGTGGTATCAACAGCAGAACAACGGTAAATTTCCTGGATATCATCGAAAAGGCTTTTAGAACCAAAGAAGATCAGAGGGCTTGATTTTACTGATCTGGCAAAATTAAACCAAACTCTGTTAGCTGAACATACTTGTAAAATCATCATGAGACCAGATTTTATGTTATGTAAAGTATTCAAGCGAGATATTTTAAAAGTGGAGACATGTTATTCGTGGACAAAGATACGAAACCATCTTATGGTTGACGCTTGTAGGAACCGAAATTCTCACTGTCAATTATGTGTGGTTCACGGATTCTATAGCCAAAGATCAACATATCGAGATAGCAAATTAGCGAATTAGTTAGTAAGAAATACGAAATTTATCTGCGAGATAAGATCAAACAAGACAGTGTGAGTAAAACAGATGAACGAGAAGTATGCGGGAGTTAGGTTAACGATATTCGAATTACGAAACAAGACAAGTTAACAATGAAAATAGATTGATACAAAACAGATTGCGAAGTGATATGAAATTAAGGTGAAAACAGAACAGGATTCGTAAAACAAAGCGAATAAGAGAACAGATCTAAAGTATGCGAAAAGCGTAAACGAAGAATGATTCGACAGACACAGTTAACAAATAAGTTAAGAGATCTTATTCGAATTTCGTGATCGGAGCGTGCGCAACTAGTGTTAAGTCGTGGCTGCGAGATCTATTGGTGACGATTACCTAGAACTACGACGCAGACTCGTAACCTAGTTGAGACGCAGCTCGCTAACGAAAAACGAAACAAGAACCCTAGTTTTTCTAAGTTTTTGTGGTGACGAAAAGCTCTGTGAATGAATGAATGTCTCTCCAACTCTTTGACTTCGCGTCCTTTATATAGCTTCTCGTGGGCTGGCTCGATTTTCTTTTNCTGGGGGAATATTCCTTTTTCCCTGATTTTCCTAAATCTTTTCGAGATCTTTTCCTTATCATCTCAAACTTGACATTTTCAACAAAAACCTAATGAATCGTCATTGCTAATGGGCCAGTTCTAGCCTGAAAACCGTAAGTGGACCGTTACCGCGGTTTGGGCCCTTCCGGGCCGTTTCGCGGCTAAATGACCTTTACGACTTATCGCGGAAAACCGTTTCTCGCAGGAGCAAGCGGCAACAGCTCCGTGCACCGATGCGGTCAATCGTATCGTTTAGACTCTTTCGGTGCTTAAGTTAATCGTCGTCGTTTTATACGATTGACGTGAAATCCATGGAAAGCACGAATCCTTGCGATTCTTTTCATGACGGTTTGATGGAAACTCCAATCGAAACGCAACGAGAGATGATCAAGCGACAATTCAAAGGAAATGACGATTGGAAGGGACGTTGTTCAGTCAACGGACTACGGCTGAACGTTATCCGTGCCTTAGCGCCAACTGGCGCCGAGACAGAGGCTCTGTCTTGGCGCCAACTGGCGCCAAGGAAAAAGCTTGGTCTTGGCGCCAACTGGCGCCAAGGAAAAAGCTTGGTCTTGGCACCAGTTGACGC
>OVAN01007302.1:0-19450 GCA_900406275.1 Anastatica hierochuntica | reverse complement strand
TAAGTCTAGAAGACGTTAAGTCTTGATGACGATAAGTCTAGACGATAGTAAGTCTAGAAGACGTTAATTCTAGACGGCGGTGAGTCTAGACGTTGATCGTGTTTCCGAGTAAGTTTGATTAGAGATGCGATCTTGGACGTTGATTTCGAGATGACCATTTTTGACACCAACATGAGTTCTCTCCATGATTAATGTACTTGAATTTAGAATAACCATTTCTCATTGGACATTGCATCTTAAAGTGCCCTTCTTCAACACAGAGCCATCAACCTTTCTTCTTCATCTTTTGTTTATCCTTGCCTTTTCCTGTCTTAAATGAAGTGGTATGCTTGTTCTCATCAGCTTTATGCCAATTTGTATTATTGGTTTTGCCTTTCACAAACAAGTTGTCTGCAACAAGTTTTGATGATTTCCCGTGAAACTCAGTCTCCAATTCTTTGGACTGAATAGCTGAAATCACTTCTTGCAGAGTCAAATATATTTTACTATATCTCAAGGTGTCCCTTAAGCCATCAAATTGTTGAGGTAGAGACATCAGCAACATGACTGCTTGGTCTTCATCAGAAATTGATACCTCAACATTATATGATCTTGAGAAAATCATCTATGTTCTTGTCAATAGAAAAACATGTATTCATTTTGTAATCAAACATCTTCTGCTTAAGATGGATCCTACTTGTAAGAGAATTAGCCATATA
Organism: Anastatica hierochuntica; assembly: GCA_900406275.1. Lineage (NCBI taxonomy): Eukaryota > Viridiplantae > Streptophyta > Magnoliopsida > Brassicales > Brassicaceae > Anastatica > Anastatica hierochuntica. The sequence goes on along the minus strand of OVAN01007302.1, from coordinate 18,752 downwards.
GTGTTCATCCAATATCTTGAACATTCCAATGACTGTTTTCTCCTCGATGATCTTCCTTTGGATACTATCTGAAACACTAAGAATGAGTGTTCTTTTGGGCTTTTTTGTTTTTCTACAATCATCTTGTCATCAACCTTCTCCGATGAACATTCACCATTCTTCATTACAGATGAATCCATCGACAATACATCATAGATTCCCAAGATTTCCATATGTGCAATTATCTTCTCTATCCATAGCATATAGTCACCATAACCATTGAATTTCTCTACCTCAATCTTCGAAGAATCTATCGTAAAGAAACTCAATCTCTTATCGACAAAGCTCTGATACCGCTTGTTACAAAATAGCCTCTATTTGACTTAACCAAATCAATCTCTTATCTAATCTATGAGAGATTCAATCCTGATTAAGTAACTACTCTTTAGCTAATCGATTTTATCCTTCGATTGCAAACCTCATTCAATGACGATGTGCTGATATACGAAACAGAGATATCACAAGAACATAAAGTAAAAGACACGAGTGAGTTTCGTGTTCAGCCTCCACCGTCAAACACGACGACAGCCTACTCACGCCGGGACCGTGATCACCAAAAAATCCACTACTCTGGAAAAGCTGAGTTCAAGAGTTACAAAGAAATCTCTAGCACTCTCGTCACTATAGTCACTCTCGTCACTCCCAAATTCAATACAACAAAAGGAGATAATGAATGTTTTTTAGGTTGTAACGACACACACTTCTTGTAGCAACTTCAACAACCTTTGCCATCGAAAGCTCTCTTCAAGCTTCTCTGAATAGGGTAAAAATCAGTATTACCGGAGCTCCAGATACCACACCCGGTTTCAATTCCTAATGGACCTTAAACATATTCACTGGCCTAGTAGCTTAAACCCATTAAGTAACAATGTTAAATAATATATTAAGCAAAATTATATTTGATTCAGATGGCCTTAATACTAGTAGTGTATTTAACTATGTCTTTGAATTGTATGCATTTCATGTCTAAAAGGTTCTTGATGAAATGGCTAAGATAATGTGAACTCACACTAAACTTAGCCTAGCCAATGAAAGATATTAGTTAAGAAGTTTAGTGACTAAATGGACATTTCCTTAATTATTGTTAGCTAAAAATTGCCACAAACGAAAGTTCAGTGAAATATGTTAGCTTGAAAATGTAATTTTTAGCCATGAACGAATTGATGCATGTTTATCTTCTACAATAACTGGGGGGAAATTCAGTTCTATTGGTTGTATAAGGATAATTTCCTGAGCCTCAATAGTGGGATGGATATACCTCCATGATTGTGTTCTTGACCTAGATATAAATCCCCTAAAATCTCAACCCTAGCATCCTTTGATTCTCTACGAATTTCTATTTGTCTAACGCTTTCCTTTCGTTGATTTCTACATTGTTTACTGTTTTGATTTTTTTTCTTAGTTTTAATAAAAACAAAAACCAAACAAACATATTTCCCTCTTAGCTAGTTTGAATGTCCATAGTTCCCTAGTGAAATACTAGATTCTTTAGATTCGATCTCTAAGTACTCCCATAACAGTTGTGCGCTTGCAGATTATTGATATTTTTTTTGTTAAAACTTTCTCTACATCAAATTTTCTAGCATCGTAGTTAAGTATTAGATTTAATTGCCTAAGGATTTTGATGTGGGATGAGTCTAGGAACATTTTCTTTTCTTTGATTTTTAGTTTTGTTTTGCGATTTCATTTTTTCTTAATTTTTCCTTTTGGTTTTCACTAACTATTTCTTTTTGAGTCTCTTTATTTTTTGGAAAATTCAATAAGGAATCTCAACTTACTTGACATTGTAGCTACGATTTCAAGAAGCTTCAAAATCCAAAAACATCATAAATATCATAATAAAAGAGAAGAAGAGTTCAAGTTTCAAAGAAACTGTTCATGATTTAATTTGGAGGATGTTAACTTTCAACCTCATTAAGAGAATTGACGATTGCTCGCATGCAACCATCAACCTACAATTGGAGAGTGTTTTTGCCTATGCTACTTGAAAATCAACATCATTACCATAACCAGAAATCATGGGCACAATCTCAGAAGAACCAAAAGATCTTCGATAACGAAGGGTTCTCGCGATTTTCATCTCATGTCGTTCACAATCAAAGCCAAATTTACACGCCTTACTAGCCAGGTCCATCCCCTTCTCTAACTTATAATCACGCGCCAATAGAGTCTTTGAAACTTGAAGCCATGATAATAACTCATGAGAGATCAAAGAGAAGGAGAAGTGTTGCAAAAGTTCAAAACAAAGCTCAATAACATATATTTCAATCTAAGTGAGAAGTTTGGAGAGCTTGATCTATGTCTATAATATTAGGGTTGGGTTAGTACGTTGTCAAAGTGGGGTCTTGGCATAGTCTTCACTGAACGGTTTGTTTGAAAGTCACTCACCCCTCCTTTGTGTGTGCCTTTTCCTTTAGTTTGGTCAAGAAGTTCTATAGTGAAAAAATTGTCGATTCGAGTTAAATTTAAGATAGTTTGCACTTTACTTGGTTTAGCTAAGTTCAAAATCTTAAGGGGTCAGGCGTTACGAAGTTGGAAAACAATTCACCTAAAATTTTTATTTTTAATACAAATACTTAACAATAGTTTTTGTTTATGCAATATATGCAATTCCATTCTATTTTAAGACATTGTAACAGTAGGTCCTCTTTATATTTGAATGAAGGTTTGCTATTCTTTTTATAATAATGAGTAAATGCAATCGTTCTGTTTTCAACCTGATTGTTGGATTGCTTAAGTATGTATGGGAATAATTAATGCGGATTGGAAGTAACCAAAGTGACCAATGGTTTATATTGGGGGATTTTAAGGAAATTAAAAGAAAATAATTAGAAGAAAGGAGGGAGGCTTCGACCTATGACCTCTTTTGCATTTTTTAATCATATGATTTCATGTTGCGGAATGTTGGATTTTATCTATAATGGTAATTTTCTATCATGTGGGAATTATATTATTCATTGTAGAATAGATAGATGTCTTGGTAATGTGAAATGACACAATATTCTCACACAATCGAATGTCATCTATCTTCCTTTAACTGGTTCAGATCATCTAATGATGATTACGACTTTTGAGACGGGTCTTACACTTCTAAAGAAAACCTTTCAATTTGATAATCAATGGATTGAGAAGAAAGGTTTGAAAGAGACGATTGAGATAGGGTGGTGGTGTTCAGACTCAATCAGGGCTTTTCATTTGTGGATTGTGTAAATAAGTGTTGGAGCTCGATTTTGTGATGGAGAAAAGAAATGTCATCTTTGATAAAGAGAAGATTACCAAGTTAAAGGAATAATTATAGGCTATTCAAGAGGACGATGGGAAGACACGTGATTAAATAGGATTTCAAAAGAACTATACAGGAAGCATGTCATGAGGAAGAAAATTTTCGAAAGCAGAAAAGTAATAAATGGTTGCGAGATAATAATTCCAACTTTCTTCACAGAGTAACTAAATAACCACGTGCATGAAATAAAATAAAGAGATTAGAAGATAAAAATGGTTTCTGGGTGGAAGTGAAAATTGATATTGGATCGGTGGCAACGAAGTATTTCAATGATATTTTAAAATCATTGCAACCCTGAGATCTAAATGGGGAGCTAAATGTGGTCAATTCCGTGATTACAGCGAATATGAATAAGATGTTTGTTTGGCTAGCAACAAAGATGGAAATTAAGAACACTTTGATCCTAACTAATCCTAAAAAAAGCACCAGAGACACAATCTTATTCTATCATAAGGCATGTGACCCTATTATAGTGGATTTAGTTAAGATGATTAATGAATTTTTGGAGACAGAGAGAGCACAAAATATTGGAATTTGGACCAGTCTATGTCATGTCGGTACAAAATCATATGAAAGTTATTGTGTCAAATATTAAAATGTGAACTTTAAAAGTAGTTTCAGAGACACAATTGTCCTTTATCCAAGGGATTTAGTATCATATAATATCATGATAGCTCAAAAGATGCTCCATGAAATTCAGACAAATAGTTCATGCAAAAGTACACATGGGGCAATTAAAACAGATATGAGTAAAGCATATGATAGAATTGAGAGGAATTTTGTTGAAAATTTATTACAAGTGCTAAGCTTCCATAAGTGATGGACTGGTTGAATTATAAGGTATGTAACAATGGTATTATTAATGGTCTTAATAAATGGAGAGCACATTGGTATGTCATACCCAGTATAAAAATTCGACAAGGTCTTTGGTTATCGTTATACCTGTTTATTCTTTTTATGGAGGTCCTTAATGCTGATATAAGGAAAGCAAAGGGAGAGGGGAAATTAACAGGCGTTAGAGTTGCTAGATCAAGCCTATTAGCTTCTATTTGTTGTTTGCATATGATAATTTATTTTTCTATACGATATACAAGGAGCAATATTCAAAAGTATTATCCATTATGGAGAGATATGGAGTTGCATCCAGTCAAAAAATTGATAACCGATAATGCTTTGTCATAAGGTTCCCAATGATTTAAGAGGTGAACTAAACAAGACTCTTGCGATAAACATATATGGCATATTGGGTACATATTTAAGCTTTTCAGAAAGTTTAGGTGCATCTAAAACAATTTTTTTTGCATTTGAAAGGAGCCCTTACAGGACGAGTTCAATGGATGGTCATCATGACTCCTATCTAAGGTGTGATATCATGCTTTTGGATGGCCCAAACTGCTATGTGATATCAAAGGTATTGATAAAATCAAAGGTCTCAACTTTACTGATATATGTGATATCATGCTTTTGGATGACCCAAACTGCTACATCGAAATTAACAACTGCGATAACAAAGTTTTGGCAGGCTATGGAGGTAAAAAATGGTAGTTAGATTGGTTTAATTGGAAATGAGTTCTAAGAGACAGAATGGTTTGGGTTTCTTACAATCGATGAGTACAATACTTAAACACATTGCAGGAAAGGATTTGCAATGAGAGATATTATCTTAAGTATACGCCTACAAAGAACGTGCGATACTATTCTCCTTCTTACGGTTGACATAGTATTATATCTGTTCGGTTAGAAAACCATACTCATAAGCATGTGGGTATCGAAACTTCAATTCCATTATGTTGTGATCATCGGGTTTTCAAATGAGTAGCCTAGACCGACAAGAGTAAATGGTCCAATTAGCCACCCAACCTTTGTTTAGCAATAAAATAGAAACCTACTTAGGAAGTCTTTTGATCTACTGAATATATCTGAATTATCAAAAGTATACAACTTAGTCGAATGGCTACTTTGGATAAGATTATATGGCCTTTTCACAAAGAATGATATTTATACAGTGAAATTTGGTTATGAAATTACTCAAAGTTGAGGTGATAGGAGAATTGAGTCATACCAGGTGAGGCCCATTTTTACACTCTTGCTCGCACATGATTGGAAAGTTAAAGCACTATCTTCAATGATTTTTATCGATAAAGTTAAGCCTCATAATGGAGGTCATAATGTACGACGACTTTTTCCCGAGGTGTGATGTAGTGGTCAAATATGGATTTTTCTTACTAACGCATATCACAAGTTGAGATTGAAGACATAATAATGAGTGTGTTTTCATGGATTTTATGGTATATTTGGAAACGAGAAATTATAAACTTTATTATGGGAAAGACCAGACACCATTAGATATATTGAAAATTGCATGCAGCAAGGCACATAGTTGGGCGAGGCGCAAACTTCTGGAAATACTACAAGTAATAAACTAGGTCATACTATTGGTCCCCAATCTCAGGTTTAAGGTCTAGTTTCCTAGATATATGGAGCTTGGAAGGGAGATGATCCTTTCTCAGGGTTGGGGTGGTTTGGTATAATTCTGCTTCAGATTTCATGCTAATGGGAGTCAAAAGGTCAGCGTCACAACTTATCACCTCTACATACAAAATTGTAGGTACTAGAGTGGCTGATGGATTGCTTGCTATCAAAGCGAGAGAGGATACTCTCCATACAAACATATTCACAAGAGCTACTGAAGATGATATCGGAACCGAAGGAATAGCTAGGGTTCACAACTTAACTATAGAATTTTTGAGACTCAAATCGTTCTTCACTTCCATATATTTTATATATCTTAGCACATAATGAAAGAATGAAGTGATATGATTTTATTTATGTAAACTTTGTTGCTCCAGTTTGGGTTTCCTAGTCTTTCTTAAATAAGATTGTAGACATTGAAAACAAGGTAATAGTTTTCAAATATCGGTTAATTAGTTGTTTAGATTTTTGAAAGCTTAAGTATATCATCTTATTTTCTCAAAACTCATTGGCCACAATTAATTATAGAAAACCCTATTTACAAAATTTAAGTACACATCGACATTTTTTAGCGAGGTGACATTTGGCAGTTTTTTATTTTTGTTTTGCTAGCATGATTTTTGGTTTTTGAACTCATTCTACTCGAAGGTATGACTTTGTTATTAGTGTTGTCCGTTTGGCAGACGTAGCTTCCTGCGGCTGCGGTTGCGTCTAGACGCTGCGTCACGCGGCGAACGCTGATAAAACCAGCGTTTGCGTCTAAAACGAGTGTTTGCGTCTAAAACCAGTGTCTGCGTCTATCAAACGAACAACAATCAAACGAGATTGACGCAGACGCAACCGCATAAAGCTGCGTCTGCCAAACAAACAGCACTATTGTATCCTTTAATTCGTCATGTTTTGTCTTCATTCAAAAACGTATTGTGTTTGTTTGATATTTTATTTCATTATGAATTTTTATTTTGTTTTATAATTTTGCTATGTATTTTTTCTTTTTTTGGATACTTTTTCTTCTATACATTAGATAAAAATAAATATTTATAATGTTTAGTTCGAGGGGGCATTATGGACCACTCGATTTTGAGCTTCTTATAGAAGGTTTGTGATGTAATACATAATTTCATGCATATCTTGATGCGTTTTAACTTATTTTCATCCACTTTTAGGTTGTATATATTGCATTTTAGCCTCAAAATCCATATAGTTTGAGTTTAGAATCTAGTTTTAGAGTTAGTTGCATATGCAAACATTTTCTTGCATTTGTAGGTTCTGCTTTTGGAGTGGCTTAATGGTGGCTCAAGAGATGAACTCAAGGTTGTTATGGAGCTAAGAAATCATAGGAATGAAGTGTTAAGTGCATTTGGAAAGGATGAAGGCAATGTAGCTAACAAAGGATCAAAGCAGAAGCCTTAGACTGCAAATACATGTGGCTATCGACCATGCTGGTCGATAGTGGCGTGCGTGGGATCGATAGCCACATGCACATGAATTATTCCAGAGAGTTTTGATTGACCAAGCCATCAAGCTGAGGTCGATAATTTTGCAGAGACAAAAAAATGGTTTTAGGGCAACATCTCTCCACCCTTTTCTATAAATAGCCTCTCAAATGTTCCAAGAACACACCTTTGATAATCATTGACACCTTTGAAATTTTCTTGTTCTTTCTCATACTTATCAAGATCTAAAGACTTGTAATAAATATTTTGGTTTCTTTTATTTAGATTTGTGTTTCTCTTCTCCATGATCTAAGAACATGGAAGCTCAAACACCCAACCTTTGTCTTTGGATTTCCATGGCTCTTAGTGAATAGATCCCTCGATAATCATGGAAGCTCAAACACCCAATCTTCGCCATTAGAGTAGGTAGATCAATTAAGAAGGGATCCTTAGCCTCGAAATAGCTTCAATCCTTTAATAATTCCTTAACAAAGATCATTGTAGTTATAGATCAACCCTGAATCCATTGCTACTATCTCAATATCCTATCTTTTTCATTGATTACCTTTAAATTTTGGTCCTTTCTTGCATTTACTTATTGATTGCTTTATTATTGTGTTTCTTTATTGCACCTTCATTATGTTTGCTTTTACTTTTGACAGATTTAATTGAGACTTGTGACATCCCACCTATATCGACCCTCCTAGACTAAGATATCTAGTGCATTCTCCTTGCTTAAATTCTTCTAGATAAACCTCTAAATCCTTGGACGATACCTCAAGTGCTACAACTCGACCTCGTTCTCTTGCGGGATTGTTGAGTATGCTTCAATTTTATAAATTTAAGCTTGCTTGTTGTGCCTCCAAACTGGGAACACATCAAGTTTTGGCGCTGTTGCTGGGGATTAAGGCTTTAGCTACAATCTTCAAAGAGATTTCTAGAATTCAAGGAGTATGATTTACTTTTTGCTTATTTCATCAAAGTTTCTAACATTCTTTTGTTGATTTTCTTTGAATTGTGAAGGTGCATGATAACAAGGTCTAGAAGTGAGCCAAATACAAAACTTCTTGACATTGATCCAACACACATTGAAAGGCCAAACTCAAGACAAAAGAGAGCTAAAGAAAGACAAGCCCATCTACTAAGGTTGGGTATGAATCACGAAATTTAAAAAGAGAACCCTAAACCTATGGAGAATCAACCACAAAAACGAATTTCCCCTCCACCTCATGGGATATTTTTTTGTCAAGATGATCGAGAGCACCGTCCATTCCACCACCCTAGAGGAGAACCAAGGATTAGAGAAGGCGATGAGTCATTCACAAATGGCGAAAGAATGGGCATAAGGTCCCCACCAATCCGCAAAAACAACTTTGAGACCGAGTCAAAATTGATCAATATGGTACAAAATGCTTGTTTCTTCGGTCTATCATTAGTGAATCCTCTTCAACATTTTGATAACTTCAAAAGGTTATGTGGCATGGTGAAGATAAATGGAGTGGCAGAAGACGTCATCAAATTGAGTTTGTTTCCATTCTCTTTAGGAGACAAAGCCTCTCAATGAGAAAAAAGTGTTGTGACTTCTACAATTACAACATGTGACGAATGCAAGAGAAGGTTCTTAGGTAAATTCTTCCCACCTCAATGTACGGTGAAGATAAGGAGTGAGATCTCCACCTTCAAGCAATGAGGAGTAGAGTCACTTCAATGGATACATAAGAAGTTGCCCTCATCATGGTATCATCTGTGTAATGTAGAGGCATGAACTAGTAGGCGAATGTCTCAATACTCGGAATCCATCCCGAAAGATAGCGAGATCTAGCAAGTGCAGAGAAATCCAACATTCCACTGCAATCCTTATGTGTTTTAGCACTCAAGTCTACTCCTCTAGAAGTGAGGATAGCAGTGTTGATCTTTTCAAAATGGGACCTATAACTAGGCTATCTACTCTCCTTGGTAGCCTCATGCTTCACATCGATATTCCTCCTTGCAACGAGAGTGCAATAGTTGGCTCTCTGAGGACTAGCAACAAAAGAAGAGATGAGGAACAATAACTCATCTCTAAGTACTAAACTCTCCTCCGTCCTATTAAATATCCTCTGCGAAATGAGCCTATGTACATACCGAATCGCTCGATGTCCAATCTTGGCCTCCTTCAAATTCCCGGGCCTAAATGTCTCATGAGTAAATCGATTCCAAATGGTGTAGTTTGCATGATCCAAGCTAAACTTAGCTTCATCTAAACATTCCAAGTGCAATAATCTCATACAACTCACCAGTAGTCAAAGAGTAAGAGGTACCTCTAGCCAAGAAAGTGAGAACTCCATCTTGAGCTTTAGCTCATTTTTCCTTGGGATATGAGAGCTCAATATTGCTAAGAAACTCCTTGGTAAGCTCCTCATAGACTGGGAAAGAAATCTCTACAAAAGCTCTAAGCTTGAAAGCATCCAAGAACCAAGTGACAAATCTTGTCATTCCTAAGGCATCAAGTGTTGGCAAGTGAATCTTCAATAGAGCTTGAACCTTTATGGTTGCAAGTGCAGCCCCATAAAAGAAATTTAGATACAAACTTGGTCCAACAACTCTTCTTCTTGGTTCCGTCGGTGCCAAAACTGTTAGCTTAAGTCCTTTAGCTCTTGATTTTCTTTGCTTCTTTGGTGGTGGAGATTTTGGCACATCATTTACGATTTGAGAAACCGGAACAAATACCATCTTCTCTCCTTGTGTCTCTTCTCCATTCCCATACCGTTCATCACTCAAAGTAGCTTCCCTTTCACTAGCTATATCTTTTTCATGCTTCTTTGTTACCTTCTTTGAATCCTTCTTAGTAGATGATTTCAACTTCTTGTATTTTACGGGTTTTAAAGGATTGCTTGGCTCTTGAATCTTCAAAGCTCGTTCCTTTCGGATAGCTATCCTTGTTGATTTCCTAATATTCTCCTCATTATCCATTGTTGAATATCCTACAAAATCAAAACTCAAAGAGAAAATGAGACTCTTGAAAACTTCAAAGAGAATCAATATATGTTCTTAAGCAATTTTAATAGCAAAGACACATCTAAATGATATGATAAACATATCAAAAACATCGAACAAGTAAGAACTCTAAATTCTCAAAAACTCAAAGTCATTTTCGGATTTAACATACTAAGCACAAATATTCACCAAAAATTTCAATTTTAAGATCAAATGATGCAAAATAACTAGCATATTCTAGTTAAACATGTTCAAAAATTTGAAATTTCAACATCTAGTGAAAAAAAACTATTTAACATGTTCTATGTGTAATCTATGAACCCAACAAGCTTTTCTAACTTCAAGAGAAAGAGAATATAAGAACATACCTTGATACTTGAACGATGAAAGGAATGAGATTCTTCAATGGAAATAAATTTAACTTTAGTAGAAGAACAAAAGGATTTAAGGTCTTGAGATTTTGTTCTTTAGGGTTCTAAAACTTGTTAAAGAGAAAGAGATGAAGTTTTAAGAGTTTTAGATCCAAAACTGCTAAATTGAAAACAAAAACCTTGTTTCTCCTTACTTTTCTTTACAAATTGGTTTAGTATTTTAAAGAAAATTGGTTTATTTCTCTAAAATGTGTTTTGGACATAAAAATGTAAAAAATAAACAACTTACCTCTAAGATCGGTCGACGACCATATTTTGGAACGAACCAGGCTGTGGAAAACACGCTGACAGATCGAGAAATGTCGCGGACGCGCCTTACGGCTGTGTGACCGGCTGCGTGGCTTTTTAGGAAAACTCTGGTCCTGGGAGCCATGCCGACGGGTCGTGAGCTCCAGCGGAAGCACGCGGTCGAGGCACACTTTCCTGGACACCGGTCGCATGTCCTGACACGGCACACACTGGTCCTGGAGCATTCGGCGGCCGGTTGGAACGTATTCTCGACCGTAATATATTTTCCTTGTTTATTTCGCATTCCGATCGATCGTTTCGAATTTTGGACGGTTGGCTAGTGTTCTAGGATGTTCTTTTTGGTACCAAAATGTTTTTAAACATTTTGACGGATGATTTTGCTGAAAGGATTGAGATACGACATTTAAACGTTCTTAAGCTCTTAAAACGTCTTTTTGGCCGTATTAAGAACTTGTTTGGATAGTTGGTCATTGTTGCTCAAACCTTTAAGGTTACATCATGAATTTTAAGTACGCCAACCAGATTCTTATATGAAAATGTCAATTTTTTATTAGCGAAGCTCATTGGATAGCTGGCAAAGACGTAATGTTAGCCAAAATTAAAATTTGAAAAATCAAAATTCTAACCGGGTTGTTTTGTTCATGATGGTCACTTTTCTCGGGTATCTTTGATGGTTTGAGTTGATTTTCTTGGCGGGTACTAGACATCTCCATGTTTTCTTTTGTTAAGAATCTTGATCCTCCGGGCAACTTTTGATTTTGAGGGTCCCAAGGTCATTTTCTCTTTGTCATCACACCTATCATCTAGTGTTAGTTAATAAAGAATGAATTTCAGGGTTTGTTTACCTCTTTTGGTATTGTTTAAGGCTCTCTAAGATAGCTCTTAGTGATTTAGTATGATAAAATGATGGCATTTCTCAAGATTCTTCTTCTTGGTTCTTCATGATATCATCACTTCGTTCCAAGAATTATTTATCCGAGGATTTTGCTTGATTGGCGGTCCTTAAATTCCTTCTCCATTGGAAAATGAATGTTTGGAATGGTCCAGGAGATAGCCTAAACGATTTAGATCCACTTTCTTGAGAAAATTGAAAAACTAATGTTGAGGCATTTTAGTTTTGACACCGGTCGACTGCAATACTGTTGCACACTCCTATATTTTCGCAGTCGTCACCCAGTCACAGCAACTTTCAGGTTTGTTCTTGAGTCCGAATTTTTTTTGGATTTTTCTTAATTTTCTAAAATCCTGAAAAAATAAATATTATCTTTTAGAAATCTAAATAAGTCCTAAAAATTAAAAATAAAAATTAAAACCGTCTGGGTTGCCTCCCACAAAGTGCTTGTTTTTCAGTCTTTAGCTCGACTCCTTTCACTTATTAGGCGTGGTCGGTTTCCACTAAAGAAATTGTAGTTCCTTTAGCTTTTTGAGTCTCTAAAATTGGTGGCGTAGAGGATGGTTTGAGATCATCAAGTGTGTCTACAATAGCTTCATCGATAACAATTGCCTTCATGAATAACTTAAGAGTGTTCTCGAGTTTCTTTTTGTAGATTTCATCGTTCTTCTAATCAAGACTAATGGGGATTCGGATCTTGAATTTAGCATAGGACATTGGCAACTTGTAGTCCTCTTTCTTTTCTTCATCCATGTCCAATAAAGGGTCAGTTTGTACCTTGATGGCACAAGAGTATTTCTTTGCATCCATTTTCGCTGGTTTTAAAGGAATTGACGTTTTGATAGATGTAGCTTCTTTCTTTGAGATTTGATGTGTCTTGTGGCTATCTCCTAGGTCTCTAATAACCTTTTTATCCTCCAAAATAGCTTCATTTGTTCAGGAGTTGTAGTGCATAGTAGGGTAATAGACTTACTTGTTCACTCTCGCTAAGCAAATCCTTTTGTTCAGAAAATCGAAAATTTCTCCAGCAGTAGCTAAGAATTGGGAGCCAACGATCAGTGGATTTATCTTCCCTCCTTTATTTAAGACGACTTGAAAGTCAATAGGTATGAGAAATCCTCCTACTTCAAGCAAAACAGGCGGAAAAAATCCATTCGGTGTGGATGTAGACATATCAACATACTCGATAGAGATTCGAGATGGTCGGATCTTTGAGAGCCCTAAGTCCAGAGCCATGTTTAGTGACATCATATTCACATTAGCTCCAATATCACATAATAACTCACCAATCCTAACTTTATTTATTGAGCAAGGAATGATGAACTTTCCTGGGCATTCGATCTTCTCTAAAGGAAAAGTCTTGAGACTCTTCTTGTATGCTCTCTTAGATTCGTTTGGTAAACTATCCAGAGGTGATATCCATTAAGAATTAAGGTCTTGAAGAGGTCTCTTAGTAATAGACACGACCCCCATAGCTTCCCCTAAGTCTCCAACCTTGCAGAAGGATTTCGTCGGGTTTTCTTGTTTTTTGACAGCTTCACTCATTTGAGTGATTTGAACTCTAAGCTTCTGTACATGAGTAACACTGGCTTCATAATTTGTTGTAAGCTCATTGTAGACATTTTCCAGCCTTTCATTAATCTCATTGTGGTTTTGTTTCATCTCTTGAGAGAATTGTTTCAACATTGCCTCAAGCTTGCTCTCTTGGAGATTTGATGCATTGGCTTGAGGATAAGTGAATGGTTGCTTCACTTGGTACATTCCTTTGTTGAAAGGTTGTTGCTAAGGCTGATGGGAAGCTCCTTGTTGGGGGTTTTGAGGCGGATAGTACTGATCTTGAGGGTTATCTACATTATTGTTCTGGTAGGACATATTTGAGTTATTTCGGTATCATTGGTTGTATCCCTTGTTTCCAAAATTTCCATCAATGTAATTCAATTCTTCCTCATTATCCTCTGTTCCATCTTCTAAATACTCCATATTTGAAGTCTTATTGGCGTCTCCAATGGTCTCAACAACATGTACTCCTCGTCTATCTTTAGTAGTTGAGAAATCATCGTCTTTAGCTCTGAAATTTGTGTGGCTTCTGTTAAATTGTTTGATCCATGCATGGTTCTATCATAAATAGGACCACTATTAGCGTCACTAGCAGCTAGGTTCTCAATCAAAAGCTTGGCTTCAGGCACAGATTTAGTCATAAAGCTCCCATTACTGGTCGTGTCTAGAGAAATCTCGTACTTATGGTTGATACCATTGTAGAAGATTTCCATAGATTTCCTTTAGAGAAACCATGGTTTGGGCAGTCGCTTATGTAATCCTTGAACCTTTCTAATGCTTTATAAAAGGATTTTGTAGGTCCTTGCAGAATACAAGAGATTTTACTTCGAATGGAGCTCGACCTCTGCTTAGTGTAGAATTGGCTCAGAAATGCACCTTTGTATTGGTCCCAAGTAGTGATGGATTGTGGTTGCAGCGACTTCATCCATATAAAAGCCTTATCATTCAACGAGAACGTAAAAAGATTACACTTAAAGTAGTCTGGTGGAACTCCAATTGTACGCGTAGTACTACATATCTCTTAAATGTGTCAATAAGGTCAAGTGGATGTTTTGTGGACAGTCCATGGAATTGATTTTTCTTAACCAAAGCTATGATATGAGGTTTAATCTCAAAATCATTCCTTTGAGGCTGAGGAGGACGAATTGGATTCCTATCCAAGAAGAATGTATCAGAAGAATCGAAATCTCCAATAGTTTGAGGATGACAAGGCTGATTATGTTGAGCTCGTCCTTAAGGAGGTTGATTCTGAGGTAAACCTTTGTTAATCAAGGCTTGAATTAGTTTTGGGAGTTGTTGTAATCCAAATAACTTCCCAGGTGGAGTTTGTTATGGGTTATCCACTCGAACATGTGCATTTCCTCTTCCTAGTTGGTTTTGTGGAATGGAGGCAGCACCAAGAGGTTCTTGTGGGTTTCCTTGGACTTCTTGAAGTCCTATAGCAGCAGCTACGTTGGCATGAGGTGGAAGAAGGGAAAAAGGGGTGACGGCAAGTCCATGGGCAGCAGCTATGTCTTCTTGTTCAATGAGAACGATTTGATTGTCCACAAGATGTGGCATTCGTGAGGAGGATTCTGGTTCGGATTTTCAATAGCAACTAATCTTTCTCTCATTTGTCTCTTTAAGGTACCTTCAATGATGTCAAAGGGAGGATTGGTTGTAGATGAGTCTTCCAAAGAAGATCTCCTTTAAATAAAACCAAAAAAGAAAAAAACGAAAAAGAAGTAAGAACTGAAAATCAAAGCATTCCACACTAAAATAAATAAAGAAAAGTTTGTAGGTAATTAATCAAGTCCCCGACAACGACGCCATAAAGCTTGATAGCGTGTCAAGTTTCACCCAAAAAGATACTACTGCTATAAGTGCACAACGTAGATGCAGTACTTCAAGTTATCGGTCCCACGAGGACTAAGATCTTACACTACAAATTTCAGAATTAGTTTAAGCTAAAACAGAAAATAAAAGAGTTTTTTGGTGAGTTTAAAAGTAAAAGACAACTACAAAAAATGATTAAAAGGATGTAAATCAATGGGAAAAGGGTTAGGCACATAGGAAATTCACAGAGAATCATGCATCATATAGAAAATCGATTTGTTTAGAGATTCTATACTAATTATCAAAGAACCTAGACTTTCGAATGGTATTCAAATAATTAGCATGCATTCAATATACAGAGGTTTCGATAAGTTCAATGAGCCAAGGCGATATAATTTCGAAGCCTACTTGAACTCAGCATGTTAAAGGTTTGGTTCAGGTGATTTAACAAGCTTTTGGAATAAGAAGCTACCTATAGACATACTTCTAGATGCGCAAATAGAGTAATCATGCATAAAGATCAACCGAGACAAAGACTATATGAATCACTAATCATATACTAGCATCTCATGAATACATGATCTCTTTGAGAAGCCTACAAACCTAACTAATGAACTACTCAGGCATGGATCACGAAAAACATCAATCAATCAATGAGGAAAACATTATTAATAAGATCAAGAGTAAAGAAATCTTCTCTATGACAAAGTATGGAATGAATATCTGTCAAGAAAACTTTGAAACTTAAACAACAAAAGAAATGATCTCTCTAAGCTTTTGATGGCTTGTAAAAATCTGTAAAAATTCGTGGCACTTTCTTTCTAACAGCTAAAAATAACTTATTTATAATAATAGGGTTTCCTAGAGCGTCCTTGGTTATGTCGGTTCTTGCGGAATGAAATTCGGTTAAGCAAACCAAAAGTTATGACTTGAAATCTGTCTTTAATCATGAAGTGTCTCTATGACCGGAGTGTACCAAAGTTAGCACTCAGCCGGTGGTGGCAATATCATCACCCGGTCACAGCTTCAATTGTTGCTCCGCTTGCTTCCTTTCCGAGACAGATTGACGTATCTTTTCTTAAATGGCTATAACTCCTCGTTCATAGCTCCAAATTTCTTAAAACAACATGCATAAGAAAGCTAACTCGAAATTCCAACTTCTATCCAAATTCCAGCTCCATTCAATGAAGGTAAGACCTTCGTTCATGAAGATCTTTTTGATGTTGAGAATCTGTCAAAATTGGTAAAATGAAAAACTCAAGTGTTTGAGCCTTTGTCTTCATGATCCGTCAATGAAACTTGCTTGGTAATAAGAATGAGATCCAATTAGCATGTTTCTCTATCCTTTTCGATTATTTAACCTGATTAGTCCATAAAATCACAAAATAAAATCACAAATAAGAGAAAACTACCTCTGGAAGTCGAAAAGGCATTAAAAATCTGCAAATAAATACGTAAAAATCAAACTAAAAACGGTAAAATAATAGTGTTATCATTTGTCTTGGAACAATCTTGTTCCAAAGTGATTCTTTTGTTCAAGCTTAAGTGCCAAAGGAGAACCATTCGAGTCAAGGATCAAAAGCCACAAAGGAGTAATGTATAAACATTTTCAATTAGTCACCATGACTTAATACTAAGAAAACTCATTTGGCTAAGGTAAGTTCTCTTAAATTCAAGCTATGAATTTGAAATTCACCATTTTAAAAGACTTTCAAGAGTGATTTTGCAAAAGTTTGGTCTAAGGAAACTTAACACTTTTTGATCTAATTACAAACCTTCGGTCCTAAAGTAACTAACTTAATTTTTCTTCCAAAATTGTATCTCAAAATTTCAAGGGTGTTTTAAGTGAACTTTTGAGAATTGGTTATGAAAGTAATTTTCAAGGTCCATTTTGCAATTTTTAAAAGTCACACCTACTTGAACACTCCACCATTATTTGCACATGTTAATTGAAAAAGCAAGTCTCTCTCTCTCTCTCTCTCTCTCTCTCTCTCTCTCTCTCTCCTTTAGATTAAAGAATTGGAAAACATCATCTCCTAAGGCTAAAACTTTTAGTTCTTATCATCTTTAGAGAATTCTTGCAATTTCATTCATACTTTCAAGTGTTTTACAAGTTCTCAACTCTCACAATTCTTTCTACATCAAGAAAGCAAAGGTATGATTTCTTTAGCTTCTTCCTCCGAAACATATCTTCTATATAATTTATCCTTGCATTGCTTGTAGAGGAATGGATCGTCCCAAGAATAGGAGTTAAATCCCCATGTCTGGCGGCTCTTTTCCACTCACTAGATAATTGACGCAATCGGCATACCAAGTTGTTGTAGTGGTCACGCACTAGAATTCTCTTCCTCTCATTGTTTGAGATTTCCCAAAATGAGGAAGAATGTTTCCACTGAATTGATTTTCACTTCTGTGAGTGAATCATTAATTGGTAGTCCATCATCAATTTTCATCCTTGACAAGTGATTCGCCACTCCATTCTCAATTTCCTTTTTGTCTTTGATCTCAAGTTCGGATTCTTGTAGGCGGAGAATCCATCTCAACAACCTTGGCTTAGCATTCTTCTTTGCCAATTGGTGTCTCCAAGTGGCGTGATCCGTGTATACTATCACTTTTGATCCTACTATTTACGAGCGAAACTACTCAAAGGCAAACACTATGGCTAAGATCTCCTTCTCCGTTGTGGCATATTTGGTTTGAGCTTCATCCAATGTCTTGCTCGCGTAGTAAATCATGTGAAGTTTCTTATCCTTCCTTTGTCCTAAGACCGCTCCCACCGCGAAATCACTCGCATCACACATAATCTCGAAAGGTAATTCCCAATTCGGAGTTGGCACAATTGGAGCCGAAATCTAGGCTTCCTTTATCTTCCCAAAGCCTTCAAACACTCCTCGTCGAAGTCAAAGGGTATGTCTTGCATAGAAGCCTTGTCATCGATCTTGCGATTTATGAGAAATCTTTGATAAACCTCCTATAAAAACTTGCATGGCCTAGGAAGCTCCGAATTCCTTTGACCGTACTTGGTGGTTCTAAGTGCATCATCAACTCAATTTTCGATTTATAAACCTCAATCCCCTTCTTGGAAATTTTATGCCCGAGTACTATCCCTTCTTGGACCATGAAATGGCATTTCTTCCAATTTAAAACAAGATTGGTTTCCTCACATATCTTCAATACCCTGCAAAGATTAGAAAGACATCCACCAAAGGAGTCTTCATAGACGGAAAAATCGTCCATGAAGACCTTCATACACTCTTCAATCAAGTTATCAAATATGGACATCATGCATCTTTGAAAAGTAGTAGGAGCATTGCATAAACCGAAGGGCATTCTCCTATAAGCATATCTACCATAAGGGCAAGTAAATGTGGTTGTCTCATGGTCTCTAGGGTGAATGGGTATTTGGAAGAAACCCGAATAACCATCTAAAAAGCAATAATATGATCGATTTACTAATCTTTCTAAAATTTGGTCGATGAAAGGCAAAGGGAAGTGGTCTTTCCTAGTTGAAGCATTTAATTTTCTATAGTCAACACATATCTTATGTCCCATTATAGTTCTAGTAGGGATTAGCTTGTCTTTATCATTCTTAACTACCGTAA
>OVAN01007301.1:0-14969 GCA_900406275.1 Anastatica hierochuntica | reverse complement strand
TGCACCATCACCATCTTCAAATAAAGTATTTTCTACAGTAGCACCATGAATAGCGCATAGCAAAGCCACCCAGTACACCGGCGACTCCANAGAGCCGCGCCCAGTACACCGGCGACTCCCATCATATGAAATGGGTTCAATGTCCAATTATGAAACCCTTGGAAAAAGAGGATGAATCGAAATATAGCCGCTACACCAAAACAAGGCACAAAGAACCAACCAGATTGACCTAGTGTAGAAATTAGGAAGACAAAAACAAAAACAGCAATTGGACCAGAGAATGCGATTGCATTATAAGGTCGCAATTGAACAGATCGAGCAAGTTCAAATTGACGTAACATAAAACCTATTAATGCGAAAGCGCCGTGGAGAGCAACAAAAGCCCACAGGCCACCTAATTGACACCAACGAGTAAAATCTCCTTGTGCTTCAGGACCCTACAGTAACAACAAAGAATGTGCTAAACTATTAGCAGGAGTAGAAACTGCAGCGGTTAAAAAATTGCAACCTTCTAAATAGGAACTAGCCAATCCATGAGTATACCATGAAGTTACAAAGGTTGTACCTGTGAACCAACCCCCTAAAGCGAAATAGGCACAAGGAAAGAGCAATAGACCAGACCAACCTACAAAAACGAAGCGGTCCCTCCGTAACCAGTTATCCATAATATCAAATAAATATTTTTCATCTTTGGTAAATTTACCANATTTACCAAGGGCTATAGTCATAGCGATCCTCCTATTCATCTACTTCAACCATTTCCGAACACCTTAATGTTAAATATCTTAATGTTATCGAGGTGGTACTTGTGGTATTTCANTTTCGGCTTGGGACGCATTTTATTTGGCAGTTTTCTGGATGTTAAATACTATTGGATGGGTTACTTTTTATTGGCATTGGAAACACATCACATTATGGCAGGGTAACGTTTCACAGTTTAACGAATCTTCCACTTATTTGATGGGATGGTTAAGAGATTATCTATGGTTAAACTCTTCAAAATTTATCAATGGATATAACCCGTTTGGTATGAATAGTTTATCAGTCTGGGCATGGATGTTCTTATTTGGGCATCTTGTTTGGGCTACTAGATTTATGTTCTTAATTTCCTGGTGTGGTTATTGGCAGGAATTGATTGAAACTTTAGCATGGGGTCATGAACGTACACCTTTTGCAAATTTGATTCGATGGAAAGATAAACTAGTAGCTCTTGATGATAGGAGTTATCTGTACTTCTTAATTTTTGNTTTACCATTCGACTATATCCGCGTTTTTTTGCCTTCTTGATAAGAAATTTATGGATAATATTTGTTCAAAGCTATACGAGATACACTCTTTGGTTTGGGGTCATTTCATAAAATTCTATCACCAAATTAATTCAATTAACAATTCTATTAATATATATATTTATATATATTAATATTATATATTAATAATATAAAAATTCTATATATTGATATTGAATCCCATATTCAAAAATATCCTCTATTTCCATAAAATATTATATTTCTATTTATTTTCTTTTTTTTATAATTTCTCCTGAAGTAGAAAACGTTCCAGCTGCTCTTCAATACCTTCTTTCAAAAAGCTTTCTGCTTCAGCGGTTAATGTCTTGGTCGAGGATATGATTTCTTGGAACTGAGGTTTGTTTGTTTCTAAATAAGTGCGTAACTGAACGAGAAATTCCCATTAATTACCTACACTACCCGGATGTGTTTCCTTTCCTAAAGCTCTACAGATCAAAACACCCACATGCTATTTCTTAGCATGATTCTGGCGATATTCTAATGAGATTAACAACTCCTTCTTTCATTCTTTGCTTACCACTAAGAGATCCTTTTATAATTCTCTTAAGCCCTTTGTTCTTCTAGCAATTCTCTTTAATATTCTCTTTAACTTGGAGCCACTATTACTCAATCAAAAACCTTGATTCATTTTTCTCTTTCTTGAAATTTCTCTAGTGACTCTCTTAACAAATCCAAAACTTTGAGACTTATGCTAGGAACTCACAAAACTTTTGATCTCTTAGACTCTTTTCTTTAAATGCTTTTTCCAATATATTTTCTCAATTATGCTTGCATAACTTCTCTATTAAGAACAATCTTCTCAAGCTTTTAACACTAGACTTCACCAAGAACAACTCCCAAACCCATGTATATATTGAGAGACCCCTTCCTAAAATCTAGTTAACCTTAAAATGAGGCTAATTCTAGGGAAGCACTAGACTTTGTCATTCAACTTCAATTTATACGAGTTGTTGCCTATGTGTGCATCTTCCAAAAGAGGCCTCACATTCAAACAATAAGGAAAGTCTAAGAAGAAAGGTCTTGGGTTTTCAAGGTGGGGTAACTACTTTTAAAATGAGAGTAGCCACTTGAGTTAAGAAGAGTGGTAAAATAAGGTCAAAACATAACTCAAGTGTTTAGTGTTTTACCATGGAAGAATACTTCAATACCATAAGCAAGAAAAACTAAGTCAAATTAGGTTCACTTGGGTGGGATAGGTTTCAAATCCAATATGCTTCATTTTTCACAAAGAGCTTCGAGAAGCCAACTCCGTTTTTTTTAAGTCATTACTATCTAAAATGTAAGACTCAATATGCATGAAAAGAAAATAAAAACATCAAAACTAAAAATAGCATAAATGCTAACCACCCTCCCCCGGACATAAACTTCACCGTCTCGCTGAACTTTAAATCGTGAGAGTGACTTCTTAAAAACGCATAAGAAAACTATAAATAATCAATGGTATATACAAGGGATTGTAGGTTTACCTTGTGACAACTCATATATATGAATGTCTTGATGAATCGGTGGATGGCTCGGGTGCTTTATTATGAGGTCCTTGGTGGTCTCATTCTTTGCTCCGTCCATGTTGGGTATGATAATCGCATGACTCTTTGTGATGGTGCCATTAGTTTAGTGCCTACACTTAAGAATGTAAATAAAGTGAATACAAAACTTTAAAGAACACAATGAAACAAGCAAAAAGGATTTTGCTTTAAATCGAATAGAGCACTTAAGTACAAATAGTCATATGATTCGATTCTTAGCAATTCCCTAATGCTACTTCATGATCCTAAATGCAATGTACTCATGCAAAACCAAAATTTCATCATTCCAAGGCATATACTTTCGGCCATTGAGGTGTTCTAAGCAAGAGTAAGCATTTGATTTTTCACTTTCTAAACTTATGACTTTGTTTGATGCTTACTAAACTACCAAGTTCAAAATCCATTTGATACCATTCCAAGAGCATTTCTAAATTTAGACATGTTGTGCACTTAATATAATATGCCCAAATTCATAATCATGGATAAAACTTAAAGTAGCAATTGAAAGTATGCACAACAAACCAAGCATTCAAACAAACATCACAATTCAAACCATGTAAGAATCAAAAATCAACTTTCCTTTAAACATTTCATAAAGATCGAAATTTCAAGAGATGGAGGACATCTCTAAAATTTCTCTAAATTAAGAAAGTGATACATGATTCTAAGCACATCTAGCACCCATTTGACATATGAACCAACAAATTCAAGTTTTCCCAAAAATTGAAAATTCAAGCACTATTCACTTCAAGAACACATTTTTGATTCATGCATTTCTAGTTGTTTTCAATTGACTCTAACCCATTAAAACTTGACAACTAAGCTCTTTCTACTCAATAATTCAACAAAGCATCAATAAATCCTCATACCCAAAGAAATCAATAATTTCAAGAGAATTGAGAGGGTTTTGAAATTTTTCCTACCTTGTTCTTGATGTTGGAAGAGAATAGGATGTAGAAAATGAGCTTGAATGCAACTTAGAAGAATCAAAAACTCTAAAACTTTCACACAATATCTCTCTTAAAAATCAAAACTTTCTCTTTGCATATGAAGAAGAGAAATTCGATGGTGATGAAGAGAGGAGAGAGAAAGGAGAGCGTGAAAAGTAGTGGATAAGAGTGAAAGTGTATAAAGTTATTTGCAGCTTGGTCTCTAGGTTTCCAAAATCCTTGATTTTCTTGAGAACTTTTGCAAAATAACCCAAAACTTGAAAAAATAATTTCTTAAATTTGTGAAAACTAGGACCAAAGGTTTGCAAATGAATCAAAGGTATTAAGTTTTCCTAAACACAAGCTTTTGCAAAATCACTCTTGAAGATGTTTTAAAATTGTGAAATGCAAACTTAGTTTCTTGATTTTAGAAGACATACCTTAGACGTTAGGAAGTGTTTAGTCATTTTTGGCTCATTGGAAGTGTTCATTCCATTTTCTTCCTTGGCATTTGATTGTTGCTTCGAATGGTTCTCCTTTGATACCTAAACTTAGAGGAAAAAGAATGACTTTGGAACAAGGTTATACCAAGACATATCACAATTATTGAATTGAAAAGCTTGAAAATTAAAGACCTGAAACCAAATATGTACAAAGAATATGCATGAGATTGCCTCTCAAGTGCGCTTGTTTAAGTTTTTTAGCTTGACCATTGCTCTTTTCCTTACTTGGGGAAGGTTTGCTTCATCTTGTGGAAGATTGATCCCTTTTGCTTCATTTTGCCCTTGTCATTAAGCATATTTTCGGTTGGGTCTCCATCATCTTCATCAAAGAACCACCCATAGACTTCACTCATCCGTACTTCTTCGAAGGATATCTCATTGCAATTACCCATAACCTTGTCCTTCTCAAGATAGATTGCACATAAGTATCCATCATAGGATAATGTCAAGTAATAGTAGCCTCTTGGATCAACCTTGTTGAGAGCTACTATACTTCTTTCAAAATCTATTCTAGCTCTGGTAGTTGCAAGGAAAGGTGTTCCTAAGATTACAAGAAAACGAGTTGGATGCTTATTTCTATCACCCACAAGTCCGTTGGAATTGTTCAATACCCAATTTTCAAAGGATAATTTGGTATAAACCCGATTGGCTGTTTGGTTGATGAATCCCCTAACACGATAAGAGACTCATTCTTCTTCATCCTCTAGATACCAAATTTTCTCATTGATTCTAGGGTGATCATGTCATTAGAAGATCTGGTATCTACTAAAGCCTCTTCCTTGAATATTTCTTCTAGCAAGCAAGGTATTGTTAACCTTCTGGGGTGTGTTTCCTTATGAAGGACCTTATGTTCGCTATTGGTCTTTGGTCCTTCATGCATATTTATCACTTCTTCAACCGCTTCCCTATTAGAGAGGACACTTTTGATGAATGAGATGCAATCCCCGAAAGCTTTTTTACTTCTTCATGTATGGGAAACAAAACCCCCAATATCCATCAATTCCGTCCGGACCTTAGAAAAAACCTTCTTTTGAGCCCTAGTGTAAGACCGAGAAGGATTAGACAACTCTTCATATGTCTCATTCAAACCTAGGAAGATCCTTTTTCATCAACCTCCTTGACCTTTAAAAAAATAGGAATCTCTTCCTTCCTCTTGTGTTTGCCATCTTTATACCCATCTCCTTGTGAGATCTTTTGTATCGGTAACGAACGCATGCATCTCATGAATTTTTTCAATACGTTTCTCGTTGGATTATTTGGGAAGGATTGGAGGTGACACATATATAGACGTGTTCACAATGGAATCCTCTTGTGAACTCTTCTCTTTTGAGGTCGTTTGATGACTCTCCTCCTTAGGTGTAGGTGCTTCTTCTTCGGTTTGGATCTCTTTGTTTGGTAGAGAATTTCCAACAATGATCTCTAATTGTTTTACACCCAAAGCTCCCTCATAATGGAGGCAAGGTTGTGTCTCTTCCTCCATGGGCTTCTCATTCAAGCCTTGTTCCAACTGGTCTTCAAATTCATCATCATCATACTCATCAAAGATTGGTTCTCCCATATCAAAGTGTTGATCATCGATGATGAATCCGGTTGTGGCTTCTTCGTCATACCTCACAAATAAATCTTCACTGGTCTTACATCCAAGAAGTTCCTCAAACTCTCTTATGGAATTATCGGCTTCAAGGAAGAAGATATCCTTAGGTTGATGTGTGAACGTCATATTGATTAACTCTATTCCTTTTTGAACGTCGTACCTTGAAAGGAATAACAAACAAGTAATAAAATAGTAAGAAACAAATAAAAATAAAGCTTAGTCTTGAGAATAGTTGAAATCTTAAGGAAAACAAAATATAGCTTTTGTGCTCCCCGGCAACTGTGCCAAAAACTTGTTGCGCGGTTGTTTAAAGGAAAAAAAAGGCAACAAAACTTTAAAATTTATAAAACCCCGTTTCCTAACAATCACACAATCTGCAAGTGTACGGATATGTTATTGTAGTACTTTGGGGTCGAACCACGAGGAGTGAACCTTAGCTAGATAAGTTCAATCTTTAAGAATACACAAGCGTTCTCAAGCTAAGCAAATACGAAACGGGGGTTTTGTTTTTGTGATTAAAGGAAATCAAATCAAGGAAACATAAGTAGACAAGGAAAGTATAGCATAAAAGTAAAGCATAAAGTAGAAACTTAAATAAATAAGCAAGTGAAGGCAATAAGATAAAGATGGATCTTGGGATGATGGTTACAGGTTCGGGTTCAATCTAGAGATGTGATGGACTTTGGTAAGGCTTTATTGGAGGATCGAAGCAATTCCTAGTCCAAGGATCCCTAGATAATTGATCAACCCACTCTCATGACGGAGATTTACTCACCTATACACACTACAAGGCTCAACTATCGTTTGTTGCCAATCTAAGCATGCATGTGAAAGTAAATCGATGGGAGCTCCCCATTTAGAAGTTTTGGTGGCTTTTTCCTCCTCTTTGATGCCTTGTTGATCCCTATCCATAGCCTTTTGCTCCTCTTTTCCTTGATTTCTTAGCTCCAAATCCACATTTAATACATCCCTAGAGCCTCCATAGATCCATCCAAAGTTTCACCTACAAAATGCAAAGAAAATGCATACAAATGCAAGAATGTTCCTAAATTAGACTCTAGAATCAAACTAATGCATTCTAAGACTTATATGCCATATATACAACCTAAAAGGGGATGAAACTAAGCTAAAATGAACCTAATTATGCATAAAAATATATACACATCAACACCCCCGGACTTGCCCTTTGCTTGTCTTCAAGAAAACAACAAAGATTAAATCTGGAAGCGAGGTTTGAAAATGAGAACCCAAGCAAACTATGTCTAGAAATGCCTTCAACCCAATTTCCTACAGAGTAGTATTATAGTGCATAAATCACGAATACTTAATGTACTTCGCCATACTTGTGACAAGAACTATCTCTAGGCACCTAAGTTAAACATCCACATACCATCTTATCCACCAATCCCTTAACATTTAACTAAGTTTATGGTGTGCGGTCTTTACTTATAGGCAAAAAGTCACAATCCATTCGGCTTGGAAATAAAAGGGGATGGATGCTTAAAGAAGTGTTTAAAGGAAGTTTCACAAAATATTGATGGTGGTTTTTCTCTCAAAAACAAGTAATGCAAGACATATGCCAAAATCAAGGTAGTAGCCGAACAACTTAGGCATGCAAAGCTATTACTTCCACTAGGCTACGAATCCCGATTCCCATTAATTACCTACAATACCCGGATGTGCTTCCCTTCCTAAAGCTCTAGAGATCAAATCCCTCACATGCTATTTCTTATCATGATTCTCGAGATATTCTAATGAGATTAATAACTCCTTCTTTCATTCTTTGCTTAGCACTAAGAGCTCCTTTTATAATTCTCTTAAACCCTTTGTTCTTCTAGCAATTCTCTTTAATATTCTCTTTAACTTGGAGCCACTATTACTAAATCAAAAACCTTGATTGATTTTTTTCTCTTTCTTGAAATTTCTCTAGTGACTCTCTTAACAAATCCAAAACTTTGAGACTTATGCTAGAAACTCACAAAACTTTTGATCTCTTAGACTCTTTTCTTTAAATGTTTTTTCCCTTATATTTTCTCAATTATGCTTTGCATAACTTCTCTATTAAGAACAATCTTCTCAAGCTTTTAAAACTAGACTTCACCAAGAACAACTCCGAAACCCATGTATATATTGAAAGACCCCTTCCTAAAATCTAGTTAACCTTAAAATGAGGCTAACTCTAAGGAAGCACTAGACTTTGTCGTTCAACTTCAATTTACACGAGTTTTTGCCTATTTGTGCATTTTCCAAAAGAGCCCTCACATTCAAACAATAAGGAAGGTCTAAGAAGCAAGGTTTTGGGTTTTCAAGGTGGGGTAACTACTCATAAAACGAGAGTAGCAACTTGAGTTAATAAGAGTGGTAAAATAAAGTCAAAACATAACTCAAGTGTTTAGTGTTTTACCATGAAAGAGTACTTCAAGACCATAAGCAAGAAAAACTAAGTCCAATTAGGTTCACTTGGGTGGGATAGGTTTCAAATCCAATATGCTTCAATTTTCACAAAGAGCTTCGAGAAGCCAATTCAAAGCAAGGATTTCCAAAATTTCTAAATGGTTCAAGCACCATAATATTACTAATGAGGGTATTGAATTGTAAGCAGGACTAAGTCTACTTATAAGGCAAAGTTCTCCATGTAAAATACAATCCTATATGCTCTAACCACCTAAGTATTCACAAATGGATGCAATCTATATGCAAATTTTTGAAAACAAATTGAAAATATTTTTGGTTTTTTTGAAATTTTTTCGATTTTTTCGGTTTTTTTAAAGTCATTACTATCTATAACGCACAACTCAATATGCATGAAAAGGAAAGAAAAACATCAAAACTAAAAATAGCATTAATGCTAAGCCCCTCCCGCGGACATAAACTTTACCGTCTCGGTGAACTTTAAATCGTGAGAGTGACTTCTTAAAAACGCATAAGAAAACCAAAAATAAGCAATGGTATATACAAGGGATTGTATGTGTACCTTGTAACAACTCATATATATGAGTGTCTTGATGAATCGATGGATGGCTCGGGTGCTTTATTATGAGGTCCTTGGTGGTTTCATTCTTTGCTCTGTCCATGTTGGGTATGATAATCGAATGATTCTTTCTGATGGTGCCATTAGTTTAGTGCCTACACTTAAGAATGTAAATAAAGTGAATACAAAATTTAAAGAACACAATGAAACAAGAAAAAAGGATTTGGCTTTAAATCGAATAGAACATTTAAGTGAAAATAGTCATATGATTCGATTCTTAGCAATTCCCTAATATTACTTCATGATCCTAAAGGCAATGTACTCGTGCAAATCCAAAATGTCATCATTCCAAGACATATATTTTCGGCTATTGAGGTGTTCTAAGCAAGAGTAAGCATTTGATTTTTCACTTTNAAATTTAGACATGTTGTGCACTTAATATAATATGCCCAAATTCATAATCATGGATAAAACTTAAAGTAGCAATTGAAAGTATGCACAACAAACCAAGCATTCAAACAAACATCACAATTCAAGCCATGTAAGTATCAAAAATCAACTTTCCTTTTAACATTTCATAAAGATCGAAATTTCAAGACATGAAGGACATCTCTAAAATTTCTCCAAATTAAGAAAGTGATACATGATTCTAAGCATATCTACCACCCATTTCACATATGAACCAACA
This sequence comes from Anastatica hierochuntica, assembly GCA_900406275.1. Classification (NCBI taxonomy): domain Eukaryota; kingdom Viridiplantae; phylum Streptophyta; class Magnoliopsida; order Brassicales; family Brassicaceae; genus Anastatica; species Anastatica hierochuntica. The sequence continues at coordinate 5,451 of OVAN01007301.1, read as the reverse complement.
AATTCAAGTTTTCGCAAAAATTGAAAATTCAAGCACTATTTACTTCAAGAACACATTTTTGATTAAAGCATTTCTATTTGTTTCCAATTGACTCTAACCCATAAAAACTTGAAAACTAAGCTCTTTCTACTCAAGAATTCCACAAAACATCAAAAAAATCTACATACCCAAAGAAATCAAAAATTTCAAGAGAATTGAGAGGGTTTTGAAATTTTCATACCTTGTTCTTGATGTTGGAAGAGAATGGGATGTAGAAAATGAGCTTGAATGCAACTTAGAAGAATCAAAAACTCTAAAACTTTCACACCAATTCTCTCTTAAAAATCAAAACTTTCTCTTTGCATATGAAGAAGAGAAATTTGATGGTGATGGAGAGAGGAGAGAGAAAGGAGAGTGCAAAAATTAGTGGATAAGAGTGAAAGTGTGTAAAGTTATTTGCGAATTGGTCTCTAGGTTTCCAGAATCCTTGATTTTCTTGAAAACTTTTGCAAAATAACCCAAAACTTGAAAAAAAATATTTCTTGAATTTGTGAAAACTAGGACCAAAGGTTTGTAAATGAATCAAAGGTATTAAGTTTTCCTAAACACAATCTTTGGAAAATCACTCTTGAAGATGTTTTAAAATGGTGAAACGCAAACTTAGTTTCTTGATTTTAGAAGATATACCCTAGCCATTAGGAAGTGTTTAGTCATTTTTGGCTCATTGGAAGTGTTCATTCCATTTTCTTCCTTGGCATTTGATTCTTGCTTCGAATGGTTCTCCTTTGATACCTAAGCTTAGAGCATAAAGAATGACTTGAAACCAAATATGTACAAAGGATATGCATGAGATTGCCTTACAAGTGCATGGATTCTTCGGGAAGGATTGGAGGTGGCACATATATAGGCGTGTTAACAATGGAATCCTCTTGTGAACTCTTCTCCTTTGAGGTCGTGTGATGAATCTCCTCCTTAGGTGTAGTTGCTTCTTCTTAGGTTTGGATCTCTTTGTTTGGTAGAAAACTTCAAACAATGATCTCTAATTGTTCCACACCCAAAGCTTCCTCATAATGGAGGCAAGGTTGTGTCTCTTCCTCCTTGGGCTTCTCATTCAAGCCTTGTTCCACATGGTCTTCAAATTCATCATCATCATATTCATCAAATATTGGTTCTCCCATATGAAAGTATTCATCATTGATGATGAATCCGCTTGTGGCTTCTTCGTCATACCTCATAAATAAATCTTCATTGGTCATACATCCACGAAGTTCCTCAAACTCTCTTATGGAATTATCGGCTTCGAGGGAGAAGATATCCTTAGGTTGATGTGTGAACGTCATATTGATTGACTCTATTCCTTTGTGAACGTTGTTCCTTGAAAGGAATAACAAACAAGGAGTAAGATAGTAAGAAACATATAAAAATAAAGCTTAGTCTTGAGAATATTTGAAAATTTTGAAGGAAAAGAAAATCTAGCTTTTGTGCTCCCCGGAAACGGCGCCAAAAAATTGTTGCGTGGTTGTTTAAAAGAAACAAAAGGCATAAGGTTTAAAATTTATAAAAGCCTGTTTCCTAACAATCACACAATCCGCAAGTACACGGATATGTTATTGTAGTACTTTGGGATCGAACCACGAGGAGAAAACCTTAGCTAGATAAGTTCAAACTTTAAGAATACACAAGCGTTCTCAAGCTAGACAAATACGAAAAGGCTTTTTTGGTTTTTTTGATTAAAGGAAATCAAATCAAGGAAACATAAGTAGACAAGGAAAGTAAAGCATGAAGTAGAAACTTAAATAAATAAGCAAGTAAAGGCAATAAGATAAAGATTGATCTTGGGATGATGGTTATAGGTTCAGGTTCAATCTAGAGATGTGATGGACTTTGTTAAGGCTTTATTGGAGGATCGAAGCTATTCCTAGTCCAAGTATCCATAAATAATCGATCAACCCACTCTCGTGATGGAGATCTATTCACCTATACACACTACAAGGCTCAACTCTCGTTTGTTGCCCATTTAAGCATGCATGTGATAGTAAATCTTAAGGCCTTTTAGCCATCTAGGACCTAGGTAACATCCACTCTCGTGGTCCCAAGTGAAAGACATTGATCTAGTTCTCTCATAAATTTCATGGAACACTTTCTAGGCGTCAATGAGCAAGCAAATAACTATGAAGAACTAAACTAGATCTAGTAGGAATCTATGCCAAGATCTAGCCTAATCATCCATCACAACCCTAGATCTAATCTTAGCCTAATCAGTGATCCGATTTGGTAGCTAGGTAATGGTGTAACAAGAACTCAACCTCATGACTATGGAATCAAAGCTTGAACTAATATCACTCTCATAGCTACAAGTCATTTTTGCAAGCTAACATATTTCACTCAACTCTCATTTGTTGTGATCATTTAGCAAGCAATCATTAAGAATCATTCCACTTGCTCACCAAACTCCCTAGCTATCAACGCCCTTTGGCTAAGCTAAGTTTGGCATACTTTAGGCTCTCCTAGGCATTTCATCGAACATCTCTCGGGCGTGAAATGTATACATGTCAAGATCTAGTTTTTATCCTAGATCTAGCATTAAGAACACCTAAACCATAGAGATCTAAGTCTTATCTATCACTAAACACCATTACCTAACCACAAATCATCTCAAATCTACCATCTCCAAGATCCAAAAAAAGAGTACTCACACATCATATGAGAGAAGAGAGAAAAGATGAGAAATATAAGAATGATTTAATAAATAAAAGATTTGAGATACAAGAGAGACTCTTGATCTAAAAGATCAAGAGAATCAACTTAGAACATAAACAAAAGTGTTACAAAGAGAGGTTGTTAAGCTAAGGGAAAGTTTGTTTTGTTCTTGGAGCATAAGAGGTTTATTTATACTAAAGAGAGAAGAGAGGAAACCCAAAAAAGGGCATTTTCGGGCAAAGGTAGTCAGCCATCGACCTCCAAGGTCGATGGGAGCAAGCATGATGTCGATGGGAGCCTCCCTTTAGAATCAAGGGTATTGTATGCTGGAAATGTAGGCTCCCATCGACCTTAGGTAGCCAGCAATCGACCTTGAGGTCGATGGGAGCTCCCCTTTGGCAGTTTTGGTGGCTTCTTGCTCCTCTTTGATGCCTTGTTGATCCCCAATTCTTCCATAGCCTTTTGCTCCTCTTTTCCTTGATTTGTTAGCTCCAAATCTACCTTGAATCCATCCCTAGAGTCTCCATAGATCCATCCAAATTTGCACCTACAAAATGCAAAAAAAAAAGCATGCAAATGCAAGAATGTTCATAAACTAGACTCTAGACTCAAACTAATGCATTCTAAGACTTATATGCCATATATACAACGTAAAAGTGGATGAAACTAAGCTTTAATCAACCTAATTATGCATGAAAATATATACACATCATCCATCATGAAATCAAGTCTAGCCTCATCAACGTGATGCACAATGAAAGATACTTTTGTTTGGACATGTAGAACCCCATTGAACACCTTGATAACTTTGAGAGACTATGTGACACAACCAAGATTCAAGGAATCTTGGGAGACTACGTGAAGTTATCCCTCTTCTATTTCTCATTAGGAGATAAAGCTTTGTAATGGAAGAAGACTGTGGTTAGCTCTTCCATAACCACGTAGGAACAATGCAAGAGGAGATTCCTTGGTCAATTTTACTCACAACAGAGGACTACAAATTTTACTCACAACATAAAACTTGATAGCTCAAGTTTTCACCCGAGATAACACTGCAAGCGTATAAATGTACGTTGTAGTGGTTCGGGATCGAATCCACAGAAACCAAAGAGTAGCACGAAGAAATAGAATCAAACAGCGGGTTAAGGCTAAAAAGATGTCTTTAGAGATGATGCAAATATCAAAACAAAGAAAGCAAAGAAAAGCAGGCAGCAACGTAAGGTTGTAAACAATTCAGAAAAGTGTTGGCATCGGGTATTCTCAGGGAAACATTTCATTGTTGACTTAAACTACAGATTAGGGAAGAGGTTAAGAACCGTCTTGAACTCAAATTCTAATCTAGAACTGATCTACTTCCGTAGCATCAACGCCCTATGCAATAGAAACTTCGAGATTAACTTCCGTTGACCCTCGATTTTTAGTCATGCAGTACTAAAAGATTTGATAGGTTCACAATTCACTTAAACATCAACTTCTGTTGGGTTAAGAAGAATTGCTCATCTATAATTCTTTCAGGCGTTTAACATTCACCTTCANNCAGCAGTTAAACAACCTAAGATTAGAAACTAAGTGATCAATTCAGTTTCATGCATTACGATTAACTATAGACGAAGATCCGCTAGTTAATATCCCTAAACATGCAATCCTATATCAACAAATCATAAATCCCCTTTGTGAGAACCCTAAACCCAACGATTAAACTACTCACTCATGTTAAGAGAATCAACACAAATCAAATCAGAGAGAGACATAATTGAATTAATAAAAAAACAAAAGTAAAAAGAGGGTTCGGAAAGCTTCTCAAATGAAGAACTAAGATGCTTCTTCTCCCTAGGATACAATCTTAATCTCTCTGCTCTCAAAGTCTCAAAACTGCATAATAAAACCTAAAAACGAGTCTGGGTATTTTAATATGTAATCGGGGTCTTCAATCTTCGATTCTAGTTCAAAGTAAGTGGTTTTGGTCGCGTCAGGACAAGAATTGATCGATCCATGGACAAGGATCGTTCGATCCCTGTCCTTCTGCCAGGATACTCATTTTTGTCCATTCGTCTCCTCGTTGCCAGCATGACAGGTGTTCAGTAAAATGGCCATAATGTTTGATCGCACCGTTGGATTTTCTTAAAATCACCTTCAAATTAAATCAAAGTCTTGTGGCTATCTTGTGTCAAAATTGCAGCTCGATCCAACGGTGTAAAGTTTGTCAATCAAGACCAAACTTCTGGAACTTCAGCATGATTCTTCATTCAAAATATCCATTTTTGGCCTTAATTGTTTTTTTTCTCCAAAGCAACCTAAAACCTGTAAAAACAATAAAGAACAACAAAAGACTCCAAAAAGAACGAAATACTTTTTCTCGAATAAAACATTAGTAAGAACCCATAAAATACGAATACATCAAATCCTCCAGACTTGAATCTTTGCTTGTCCTCAAGTAAAGGAAACGAAGATTAAGCCATACTCTAAAATCTGGACCTGAAAACTCAGCTTTCATGTTAATAACTCTCTACATTCAATTATGAAGGGCGTGAAACTTTTCACCAAGAAACTCATAATCAAGGAAATCAGGCTAGGTATTCAAGGCTTTTTAGTGGTGAAGCTTAGAGTGTTCGGGGTATCAAAACTGCGTCAGAAATGAAAGACATTATGCAAAATCGCAGGAGAGAGAGAGCATATTGATATCCATGTCCCCTAACTACCCAAGTACAAACAACCTATTAGAAAATAAACCAGATATGTGCATTCTTCAGGGTGAAACTAATCAACATAACA
>OVAN01007300.1:0-19878 GCA_900406275.1 Anastatica hierochuntica | reverse complement strand
TATATATAATAAAAACAAATATGGAATTTAAAAATAAAAATCTTTTTTCCTTTTTACTATTTTGCTTTTCTAAGAGTTAAATGATTTAAAAAGAAACCTTCTATAAAATTTACATTATAAATTAACACAAGTTGTAATCTAAATTAATGAAAACACATGTCAAAATTTCGTGAATTACAATTATGCATATGTGTCGAGCTCCCGTTAAACACGTTCAACTTTATATAATAAGATATTATGTCTTCCTTTTCATAAAAGTTATCTTAGTTCTATTTTAGGGTCATCCTTTGTATATACTATAAACATCAGCAAACTCACTTTTCGAGATCATAACTAAAGAAATATGTCGTCCTCTCGCGTTTGTTGATAGTGTAGTTTTTCGTTTCCCTAAGAAAACATGTTGTCTCCTACGTCTTCTACTCATACTACTACTATGTCTACCTCTACGATCAACATCAAGAGATGTACTTTGTTACCTGTACGTCTACCTCTACTACCTCTAGATCTACTTTCCCCTACGTTCCTCCTAGTGAGACCGTAATCTCGAGGTCGTGGATCTACCTTATTACAGCCTTATCGTTCTTCGTCTATTCTTGTAAACAGAGATGATACTCTTGTCTTCTTCACGAGCACTACGCGTGTTTCTTGCTGCTATAGAAACATGGCACTCCTTCTGCATCTTCTCCATCTTCTACTTCAACAACTACAATTCAAGTCAACCCAGACAATCGATGAGCTTTAATAACCTCGGTGGAAATAAGTACTTTGAATGGATCAAAATCCTCTTCGTAGGAACACAATTACTATGATACAACAAATTGATTAATTATTATTGAAAATGTGAAAAATATAAACAAAAATACAAATAATGCCGATATTGTAAGAACAGAAAGAACGGTTTGTATGAAGTCAAGACCGAAATCTCTTTTCATAATTGTTTTATTGCTCGTACTGCGTCAGTCTTATGCAATCAAGAATCCCATGATACAACTACTGCACTACACCATGGACTATTCCGCACCACTCTGAAATAGAAACTTACGAACATAGAAACTTTGTTGTACTCTCAAACACATAAAGGAAGAAAAAGTGATGGATTGTTTTGGTTTGTTTTTATCATAATAATATTGATCTCACTAATGTATTCTCTCTAAAAAGGAGGAAATGGCTTGTATATATAGCCAAGTTTTCATGTACGAGCCATAATGCTCAACGTACAAAGTAACAAAGTGGTTAAATGGGAATTGATTCTCATTAATTATCACAATTGAATTTTATGTTATAAAATCTAATCCCATGTAACTGTGTCGTTAAAGACATCATGAAGGAGATGTTATTTTTGTTCAATTGGTCAACAATATAACTCAAACATGAATTTGACTAGAAATTAATATGTTGGATGTTAATTTATTAACCAAATTCCAAAACTAATAGCTTAAAGCCCAAGTTAGATATCATCTTAATACATCAAAGTGTATCCAAATTCACTTTATAATCAAACAAAAATATTGTATCTTGTTCGATCTATTACTACATCTAGGACTTCGTGTTATATGCATTTCATCTACAACACATTAAGGCCAAACCATTACTAAGTCCTACATTTTCTTTTTGGGGCCATCAAACATCTCGTCGTTAATTTGAAGAATGTTATTGAAATCATTAAAGACGAACTGTTAAAATAAGTCTATACTTAATAGTTAAACAACTCTTTCCACAATGATGACAACAGATGGCACTCTATGGAGCGCTGACTTCTCATCATTGTGGAAAGAGTTATTTAACTATTATAGTATAGCTTTTTCGAGATTTTTCGTTAGGAAGTGTTCAAAGATCGACATTTAAGGAGTTTTACGGAGTTCTTTGCGAGATTAGAATCATGAATGATTACAAATTTGACTGAAATAATTTGCTTAGGGTTTTCTAGCTTGCGAGAACTTACTGATAGTATTTTACAATAAGAGACTCAAATATTGAAATTGGTTTTGCTTACAAAGCGTTTTCCACGAATTAAGAAGTTTTTGGCAAAGAGAATTTGAGATTTGGATGGCGCGAGTGAAGAATGTGTTTAATTCATATCGATGAGGAGAGTGTACAGTGAGATCATGGAGAACGTGACGGAGCTCCCAGAGTCATATCTAACAGATATCTCCACAACTTCTCATATTGGTTCTCGTAGTTTGAGATTTGAGTTTATCTTTGCAGTTTTTCTTAGAATTCAATATACAGAGTTAAAACAATAGATCAATTTTCAAGAAGATTTGTGGTAGTTTGATACATTGCAAAGAGTTTATTATGGCAAAAAGAAGCTGCAAGAAACAGAGGGAGAAGCAGAGCAATGCAGCCACAGTCAACTCAAGTGTTGACCAATCTGAGTAAAAACTTAAGAGCTAAAAGAGACTGGTCATCAGCCTTGATCAATACTATAAATAAAAATGCTACCAATATTTTCCTTTCCTTCTTATGCTTAATAATGCTTCTTTGGTAGATAGGAAAATATTGGTATACTCCAAATTGTTTTCTAGATATCGAGTATGTCAAGTTCAGTTATCCAGAGTCTCTTTCTTTAAGCTTTAATCAGATTCCATACATTAATACAAAGAAAGTTTACAAAGGTTTTGGGTTTATCTTCTATTTGTATATGTTCTTTGTTAAGAATGAAGGCGATTGGTATGAATTAACTCACATGGTTGTTTCATATTTTTCAGATGGCGTTTTATTGAGTTTGGAAATTTGATAAACTAGAGAGGCAAATTACATATCCATAGAGTACTTCTAGTTAGTTCTTTTCCATCCTTCACTGAGAGTTATTGTTGTTGACACTTTTTTTTGATAGTGTGTTTCTTTTCCGCATGCAGTTGATCTTAGGAGCATTGAGGTTCCTATTATGCCTTCTTTAAAGGTAATCAAAGAAACTATTCAACTTCTTTAAGTTTCAATTTTGGTATACTCCAGATTTTTTTCTTCCTTATGCTAATATGTTCGGTCTACACAGTACAGTTTTTATTCACCTGCACCGTATCTACATAGACTCTGCTAATTTTATCTTCGAGTTCTTCACCCAAAGACTATAATGATCTGGAGGAACATGGAAAATGTTAATTGCTCATTCGACTACTATGCTTCATGTGCCTAGAAGCTTTAAGACTAAAAACTAAGGAACTAGAAGAAGAGAGTGAAGTGATAGAGAGGGAAAAAAACATAACGCCAAAGAAATAGAACTCAGTGGACCTGCGTCACCTCCAGGGAATTTCCTCATGGAGTGCCTCTATCGAAAACATTCAACAGAGCAAAAATAGCAACCCTAAGAATCTTGGATTGGTATATTGTTAGAGTTAAGAATCAATTTGAAAAAAAAAACAAATTTCTTTATAAGCGTAGGAATAAGAAGAGAACATAACAAAACTCCCACATAGAATAACTTCTCCTAGAACTCTTATTTTTCGATGCATCACCATTAATCAACATATTTATTTATAGTAAATCCTAACTCCGCCAAAAAGGAAACGAAGTAAAACGGCTATAGAAATATGGAAAACATAAAAGAAATTCTAACTATGCGTTGACTTGAACGTCTGTATCTTTTTTCCTACAGGAATAAACTCTCCACGTTCTCCGAATTGTTGTTGAATTCATAACATTACCGCCCGCAAGAGAAACAGCCTTGTCCCCAAGGCTAAAATCAAGGAACTGCCCAAGAAAATCTGCAATATCTATGCAATGTAGTCATCTATTTTTCCGATACGCTTAGTAAAACGAGAAAGCAACAAAAACTAGAGTCCAATGGAATGTAGAATCTAAGCAAGTTTTAAGAACACAAAAGATCTAACAAATAATTCCTCTCTTTATTAATCTTTAGGAAAATATCTCAAAACCTAAAGTTTTCACACAAAACACTCAATCTCAATGTTCTCTCACACCACAACCCTTAAGACATCGATGACTTATATATATATAGCTAACAAAATATTAAAAACCAATTCTCAAATCAACTAGAATTAGTTTAGATATCTCCTAAACTAATACTTTTCCTTATTTCTTTAAGTTAAATTTCCTTTTCTTTAGCTTGAGATGCAAGTCTCTTCTTCTAGCTTAAACCAACAATCTCCCCCCCTTAAGCTTGAACTCATGCTCTCCCAACTCATGCTCTCCCAACTCATGAACACCGAGAAGATATCTCATTTCTTGAAATTTAATTCTTCCAAGCGCCTTAGTTAGAATGTCTGCTCTTTGCACGGTTCCAGGTATGTGTTCGACTGTGATCATCCCTCTTTTGACACATTCTCGGATGAAATGGAACCTGCTGTGAATATGTTTACTTCGCCCGTGAATAACCGGATTCTTCATAAGTGTTATTGCCGATTTGTTGTCGATGTAGATGGTCACATTGTCGCATGGAGAACCAAGAATTTCGCCAAGTAAATCTTGAAGCCATATCGTCTGTCTTACTGCTTCAGTACCTGCCATAAACTCAGCCTCGCAAGAAGACAACGCCACAATCTCTTGTTTCTGTGAACACCACGTGATTAGGCTGTCTCCAAGATAAAACACATGTCCCGTTGTGCTTCTACCATCGTCCGGGTCAACATTATGACTACTGTCACTAAACTCCACAAGTTATGGCACCTTACTAGTCGATAACTCAAAGTTTAAGCTGTATGTCGTGGTACCTTGTATGTAATGAAAACATTGCTTAAATTTTGCGGCATGAGACTCTCTTGAACTATGCATGTAACGACTCAAGACACCAACACAAAAAGAGAGATCGGGCCTAGTGTGGAGTAAATACCTGAGACATCCGATTACTCTCCTGTACTTCGATGCATCTACTTCCTTTTCTTCTTCAGATTTCGCAAGCTTCAAGCTTATGTCATTCGACACTTGTGCTTTATTATATTCTTCCATACCTGCTTCCTCTAGAATCCTTTGAGCATAACGTCTTTAACTTAAAACAATGCCCTTCTCATGTTGCACAACCTCAATTCCCATATAGTAAGTTAGTCTTCCCAGATCACTCATCTCGAATTTAGAAGATACATCCTTCTTAAATTCTCCGATAATGCTTAAGTTTGTTCCTGTTATGAACAAGTCATCAACATAGACGCAACTAGAATCAAATCTCCATTAGCTTCCTTTCGATATATTGAGCGTTCTTTCAAGCACTTTCGGAAGTTTAAATCCATGAGTATTCGATTTAGCTTCTCATTCCAAGCCCTTGGGGCTTGTCTCAAACCGTACAATGCCTTTTTCAACTTGTAAACCTTTTCTTCACATCCTTCAACGATAAATCCTTCCGGTTGATTAACGTAGACAGTTTCTTTTAGTTCTCCATGTAGAAATGCAGTCTTAACATCTAAGTGATGTATCTCCCATCCTTTCGATGCCGCAAGATTTATGAGCAGTTTAATGGTCTCAATCCGAGCCACCAGAGCAAACACTTCATCAAAATCAATACCATGTCTTTGAACATATCCTTTCGCAATCAGCCTAGCCTTTTGTCTGTTAATACTTCCATCAGAATTTCTCTTGAGTTTAAAAATCCATTTCAAACCAATAGGCTTAGCACCGGTCGGAAGATCAACCGGAGTCCAAGAATCGAGTTTAGTGATTGACTCGATCTCATCTTTGCACACAAGATTCCACTCTTTTGATCCTTAAGCTTCTTTGTATGATATTGGTTCATCATTTAAACACATGCTCCTTCTTCTTCAGCCAACAGTACATAGTCCTCCAAATTCTTTGGCTTTGAATTGTGTCTTCCCAATCTTCTCACGGTTGGCTGGGTAGTAGGTAATTCATCTTCGTTCTCTTCTTCTTCTTCTTCGCCATGTCCCACTATTTCAGATTCCTCATCGTCATCGGTCATGATTTCAGACCTGTCTTCGTCAGTTATGGAGGTTCCGTCGTTAGCAGTAGTCTCTGTTTCGGCCACGACATGCTCATGTTCATTCACGTCATGATTTCCAAAAACTCCGAGTGTGATTCTGAAGTTTCCGGTTCGTTCTTTATCTCGATTTTCTCGGCTCCAGCTCTAGCTTTTAGCTTCATCGAATATGACATCCCGACTTACCACTATTTTCTTTGTTCGAGGGTCCAACATCCTATATGCCTTGGAAACCGGCTCGGTTCCAAGGTGAACCAGAACACGTGATCGATCTTCTAGTTTCTTCAGGTTCGGAGTGTCAACTCTTGCATATCCGATGCATCCTAAGACTCTAAGGTGAGAGATACTCGGTTTCTTGCTATGGAAGGCTTCGTATGGCGTCTTTTCCGTAAGTGCTTTAGTGCTTACTCGGTTAAACAAGTACGTTGAATGTCTAATCGTCTCTCCCCATAGATAATTCGGTATCCTCATATGCTTCAGAATGCTTCTTGTCATCTCAAGCAATGTTCTGTTGCGTCTTTCAACTACCCCGTTCTGCTATGGCGTGTAGGGAGCCGTCAGGTGTCGTTTTATGCCTGAGGTCTCGCAAAACTCATTAAACTCGTGTGAGGTAAACTCACCTCCGCTATCCGTTCCAAAGGTGAGAATTGTCGAGCCCTCATCCTTCTCTACCAGCTGTTTAAAGTTTTTAAACCTTCCAAACGCATCACTCTTCTCCTTTAAAAGTAATGTCCACATATATCTGGAATAGTCATCGATTAGCACAAAGATATATCTTTTTCCTGAGGCTATGCTCGGTGTTATAGGACCACATAAATCTCCATGAATGAGCTCTAGCTTCTTGGATGCTCGATATGTTTCGGTTTGGGGAAACACTTGCTTCGCATGTTTTCCTAAAATGCACGATTCACATATGTAATTTTCAATAGACATACGTGGTATGCCACAGACCATCTCCTTTTGTATTATGACTTTTAATGCCTCCAGATTGATGTGTCCTAATCTCACATGCCATTTAATGGAATCACTCGTCGAGGATGAGAATAGACACATTGTATCTTTTATTTTCAACTTGAGTTTGTAGAGACGGTTCCTAGAACGATTTGCCTTAGCAATTAGCTTACCATCCTTATCGTGCATCACTAACATCTCACCCTTCATTCTTATCTCACACCCGGATTCCGTAGCTTGACCGAGACTAATGATATTACTCTTGAGGTCCGGAATAAAGTATACGTCATTTATGATTCTCGTTTCACCGTTCTTGTCTAGAAATTCAATGGAACATTTCCCTTTGATGTCTATACGAGAATCATCACCAAACCGCACTTTACACGTGATTGTCTCATTGATCGAGGAGAAGTATATCCTATCTCCACTCATGTGAATACTACCTCCATTGTCCAGATACCAGATATTCCCTTCTTGTGTGTCTTCGATACCCGATTCATAGTCCTTTGGTACGACCTTTTCTTCATTCAAGTTCACAATATCGTGCATCATCAGCTCGTCTGCATCTTGGGTATCACTATTGTTCGTCTCTTGTGTCTCTTGTAATTTCAGTAAGCGATCGGGACAGATAGAGGCATAATGCCCAAGTTTATCACACCGAAAGCATGTTATCTTTGATGGATCTCTTTGTCCACCAAATCGACCACGTCCTCTTCCTCTGAAGAACCTTTCGTCTCGGCCTCTTCCTCTAGCATCACCATAAAAATCTCGCTGGTATTGATTGTCGGAGCTCACATACATCAGCTTGTCGTGAGTCTCTTGAGGCTCGTCATCATCGGTTACTCGTTCTTCGTAGGCTTTCATTCGTCCGACTATGTCTTCAAAGCTTGTGGTCTTTAAATCAAAAACTTGCTCCAAAGAAGCTACGATGTGAATAAACTTCTTTCGCGGAAGGCTTTTCAGAAACTTCTTCACAAGTTTCTGCTCTTCAATTTCTTCTCCTAATGTCGCTGATTTCGATGAAATTTCAGATAATTTTCCTGAGAACTCATCGATGGTTTCATTGTCTCTCATCTTAAGCCGATCAAATTCAGACATCAACATTTGTAATCGAGCTTCCTTTACTCTTTCTACTCCCATGTGTCTTGCTTTGATGGCTTCCCATACTTGTTTTGTTGTGTCAAGTTCGCCCACTTGAAGAACAAGTGTCTCGGGTATCGACTCGAAGATTAGGGTCATGGCTACGTCATTCTTCTCGACATCACTTGATGTATTCTCAATCACCTTCCATACCTTATGAACTCTAAGAAAAATCTTCATACGAATAGCCCATACGGTATAGTTGGTTGTGTTAAGAATCGGACACTTAACATTGGAGGGTCCTCCTCCTTCCTTCGGTTTTGTCGTTGTCACAGCAAGCTCCGCCATCGTTTCTCTATTTTATTGATCAAAAACAGAGTGTTCGATGACTTTAAGTGCACGCGTAAGTTAGGTTTCTTTTGGAACCTTGTTTGTCAAGTTTTCTTCAATGGAGAAGATGAAATAGCTTGACGTGGAAGGAACCTTGACTTGTGCGTGTTTCAGAATTGAACAAAACTTTGAATCGATCCGTGAGGGATGAGACAAAGCTCTGATACCAATTGTAGAATCTAAGCAGGTTTTAAGAACACAAAAGATCTAACAAAGAATTCCTCTCTTTATTAATCTTTAGGAAAATATCTCAAAACCTAAAGTTCTCACAAAAAACTCTCAATCTCAATGTTCTCTCACACCACAGCCCTTAAGACATCGATGACTTATATATATAGCTAACAAAATATTAAAAACCAATTCCCAAATCAACTAGGATTAGTTTAGATATCTCCTAAACTAATACTTTTCCTTATTTCAGTAAGTTAAATTTCTTTTTCTTTAGCTTGAGATGCAAGTCTATTCTTCAAGCTTAAACCAACATGGAACACCAAAATCTCACAAAGAAAAACCCATTGGTGTGCGTTGAACAAAGCAAAACGGTTAACAAGTTTCTTGTGTTTCCTTTGTTTGACATGTTTAGTCACATAGTCTTGAATTTTAGTCTTTTATCAATAGAAATATATCAGCGTATACATTTTTATCGTATAGATGTTTATTGCTTCCTATGCAGTTTAAGAAGCACACAAAAAACCAATAAAGTGAGATCAATTTTGAGAGAAAAAAATCCACCCATATGCGCGGATACCAATCTAGTCAGATATATGACTTGTAAATAACACTTTCTGTAAAATTGACACGTCATCTCTCCAAAAAAATGGACAATGTCCACTCGGTATTATCTGAGTTAAAAACGAAAACACCTATCCTCCCTTCCCCTCCCTCTTCCGAATACCCTAAATCTGAAAGCAAGCTCGCGATTCTCAACTCTATTTTCTATTCTTCCGTTTGAGGAAAGCTTGCGTCGTTGTCATCGGTCAACCTCTCGAGTTCATGCCTCTACCCGCATTCTATTCCAGGAATGGAAGTAATGCCGCTCGAATCGAGCAACAATGCAAACGATTCTTGTTTCAAAGCTGGCTCTGAGGATAGCACTTCTCAGCTCATGTTTTAGAATGGTTTATGGAGATAATACCGATTCCTACTTAATGAAACATTGTTTATGATTCATTTTGTATCAGTTCTTCTCTTCTTTGCGAAACTTGATTATGGTCATTATGAAATTGTTAAGGAGAAGTGGGTTATTGGTGTAGCGAAAGACTAACACAAACCTTTGCTTCGTTAATTCTCCGAATACCCGAAAGAAAAGCTCCTTCTCTGAGATCAAGCTCAATCAAGCTAAGATCAAAAAGGAAGTTTAGCAATAAAGCTCTGAATATTTCATTAAGTGAACTGTTTACAAGCAAAATTCAAACTTAAACAAACTCTTGTCCAACGATCGGGTCTAACCATAACTCACGCTTCCTCAAATAAAGGAGCACAACTGATTCAGTTTAAACTAGAATTTAAAATAAATAAAAGAAACAAAACCAACTTATTTTCTAGAGATGTGTTGCATCAAGTCTTCGGGAGTATGAGATGATTCGCCTCCATATTTGCAGTGTCTGAATCTCCTAGGAAAGGACTGAGATGTTTGATGTTGAAAACATTAGTTGTCTGAATGTGTGCAGATAGCTCAACTCGATATGCATTTAGTTGAATCGCTTAAGAACATTCACCAGACCAATCTCAAGAGACTTCAACTTGTTGCACTACAAGAAAAAAGATGAATTGCATCATTTAAATTGTGTCATAAAAATTAATGATGTTAAATTAAATTATTTATATATAAATGATACAAAATATGTTGTTTAACTTCGGTTATAACAATTGATGTCGATACCGGATTATTTGACGTCGCTTCAATTAAAGTGACACAAATTTACATTAATTTGAATCACTTTAAAAAGTTGATACACAAAAGTTAATTCGCATTAGTTAAATAATCGAAGTAGTATGTTTACATCACTTGAAATAACAATGCAAAATAAATTTTAGTTAATAAATGATACAAAATTTGATATCAGTAATAAAATGATGCTAATAAACATAGCTTCAATTGATGAATAAGAACATGTGATTCATTTGTATCGATTGCATAAATTTGATGCAACATTAGTATATATATATCAGAATTAATATCAATATTAGTCTTAATTTGCATGCATCAAAATATTCAACATTAATCTTTTTCTAATCTGCAAGGATGAATATTGTTATATACATCAATACATAAAGTATATTCTATATTAAAAAAACATAAGATTTATTGTTATTTCTGACCAAAGAAAAGATTTATTGTTATTTAATAATTTATTTACTTATTTATATCGGAAAAATTTATATGTATCAAAAAAGTTATTGTTAGATACTTAAAAGATACGAAAGTAAAATTTCAAATAAATGAAATCTGTATTTAATTATTTTTTAAAAAAAGAATTTACTCTCACAATCGTAGATTTTATTTAATATTTCAAGTAACACAAATATTTTAAAAAATATCATTTACCAAAAATAAGTCACAAGCTATTCTAAAAAAAACTGACATCCTTTCTTTTTGACACATCACCAATCTCCTACGTGTCTACAGTACGAAATTTTAGATTTTTTTGCACCAAAACATTTGTACTCACTTTTTCCTCCACATAATCTAACTAACAATATTATCTAAACAATTAAATTATTTATTGATACTCATCCTAACAAGATGATAAAACGACTCTTTAATTAACACAACTTTTATTTACCATTGTTTTCCACGTTTGAAAAAATATTAGCTATAAAAAAAATATTTGTTGGTTTGACAAATTAATGTTTCCCAAACTAAATTACATTTATTAAAACCTTTTTTTTTGTTCAACGTACTAAAACCAGTTTTTAAAAGTAAAAATATGTGGTCTCTCAGAATTTCTAAACTTAAATTATTTATTTACATATTTTTGGTACATGTCACTCCTACTATTTTTTTTTAAAATTTTCTCATAATATAATTTTAAAAAGATAAGATACTAGACAAATATTATTTAAAAAAAACAAAAAGATATTATCTTCCATAACCGTTCACCCACATCTCCACTATATTAATCTTTGCTTTCACAAAAGCATCAAAACGCAGAAGAACACAAGACTTAATAAAAAGAGATCCAAGTAAAAATCACTTCTCTCCCGTAAAATCACCATTTAGCTCGTGTTGCTCTCAATTGATGTTAGTCGATGTATGTGGATGTTACAAGCCATCGGCAACTTCTTTCCCTCACAATTTACTCGCTTTAGTATGTCCTTATATCTCATATTTGATCTTTCTTTTTCTCACCATTTTATGTTTCAGATGACTATTTTCTAAATTCACACAATTATGTAGATATCAAAGATGTTACTATAGAAATCTCTGCTTGAACGAGATTTCTCGACATTCTAGAGAACAAGGCCACGTTTTATCTCACCAACAGAAATCTTCGAAGGTGTGTATTATTTTTTCTTCTTAATTTCTTTCATTTTATGTTATCTATTTTTTTCATTTTTCTTTGTTGGTTTTGATTTACATATTGAGAAAATCTTCCATATGAAAGATAATAGAAAAGAAAAGGATGGAACAAAAGCTACAAGATTCACTATTTCCTTTTGTAAATAGTTAATGAGTCTATAATAGTTATATTATATTTAAGATTTCTTTTATTTTTGTAAATGATATTATTTTGTAATTATTCTTGTTAATATATGTTTTATTCTATGGATATTGAAAACGGTTGTTGCATATTAAAAGTTAGTTAAAAAAATAAAATACAAAAATTACTCAATATAAATAAATCTGTTATTAGTTTGAAATAATTTTTAAAAAAAAATTCTTTTTTTATCAGCTTCCGTAAATAGTAAAACTTTCAAATCATTTATAAAAGCTGATACAAATATTAGCATCATTTATTTATAATTGATAGAAGGGTTAACACATCAACTAAAAAATGATGTAAATAATTAAAATCAATTTTCATAACCGATATAAATATTAACATCATTTCTATGGACTGATTAAAATTCTAACTTCGTTTTTTGTAAATGACACATATTAACATCAATTAGAATAAATGATGGAACTATTTGCATCAAAAGAAATTGGAGTCAAAAGAAATTGGAGTCACCGCTTCCAGAGTCACTTAAAAAATGATGCAAATTCATTTGTGTCAATCAAAAAATGATGTAAACAAATATTATAAATGATATTATACATATAATTTGTTGTAGCGTTGTACTCATGTAAAGGTAGTCGATCCTTTGTAATGATCACCCAAACTAAATCTCAAGTTCCAAAATCAACTCACGCCGATGTTTGTCTACAGCCGATTTGTACTTGGCAGCCGACGTTTCCAGATTCACAATAGCCTTAGAGTGTATGTCACGAAGGGACGTAACGAAGTGAAAAGCTATTTCGTGCATTCGCGTATTGTCAGGTGATGTCGTCAACGATAATGGACCTCGCAGAATGGTCCCACAAACCACCTGAAAAGGACAGAGCCCAAGACTGTGATTGTTGGTATGGTTATTTGCGAATTCAGCTTGCGGAAGTTTTGATTCCCATGATCTCACATTGTCACCAACCAAATTGCGAAGCATATTACCTACTCCAGGATTTGTTACATCCGTTTGTCCATCCGTTTGAAGATGGTAGACAATACTCATGTACAAACTTGTTCACAACAGCTTCCAAAGCGATCTCAGGAAATGGCTAAGAAATCTTGTGTCGCGATCAGAAACTATCGATGTTGGGAGCCCATGAAAACGATAAACTTCCTCAAAAACAACTGAGCAATAGCTATCGCATCTGTAGTTTTCTTACAAGCCACAAAGTGAGACATTTTTGAAAAACGATCAACAATGACAAAAATCGAATCGTTCCCCATCTGAGTTCGCGGAAAGCAGAGAATGAAATCCATACTCAGGTCTGTCCATGGCTTTGTTGGCACGGGAAGAGGTAGATATAACCCAGCATTTGAGGCGCAACCCTTAGCAAGCTGACATGAACAACAACGCTCAACAAAACGCTCAACATCTCTTCGCATTGTAGGCCAAAAATATGATGTTGTTACGAGCTGTAAAGTTCTATCTCGCCCCACATGTCCCTTGACGTGTAACTCCTCAATGATTCGCAGCCGCAAGCTACTTTGAGGAATACAAGTTTGGTTGGCCTTAAAGAGAAATCTATCTTGTAAGGTAATATCAGACCGCAACCCCAATTGTACATCACGCAAAACCGATGCAAAGTATGGATTAGAAACGTACAAGTCAACAAAGGTTGTGAAAACAGAAACCGTAGTGTGGAGTGTGGTCACAAGGCCATGTCTCCTACTCAACGCGTCAGCCACTTTATTTAGTTTCCCAGAATGATGTTTAATGGAGAAGATAAATTGTTGTAAGAAAGAAAGCCAAGTAGCATGGCGAACAGAAAATTTAACCTGACTATCCAAGTGCTTCAAGGCATCATGGTTTTTGTAGAGGACAAACTCGCGGTGAAACAAGTAGTGCCTCCAATGTGTGATAGTACGAATGATCGCGTAAAATTTGACATCGTATGTATTGTATCGACTGCGTGCACCTGCTATCTTCTCACTATAAAAAGCCACTGGTTTTGTCTACTAACTTAACACTGCACCAATTCCCAACTTCGACACATCGCAGTGAAGCTCGAATAGCAAGGAGAAGTCCATAAGAATCAATATCGGCGCGGTTGTGAGCTTCTCCTTAATCAATGCGAACGCTTCTTCAGCTTGCTTGGACCAAAAGAAGGTTCCTTCTTTCATACAATCAGTAATTGGTGACATGATTGTGCTGAAATGGAGAACTAATCTCCTGTATAAAGAAGTGAGTCCATGAAAGCTTCACACCTCGGTGATAGTTTTCGGAGTTGGCCATGAACGGATGGCTTCAATCTTACTCATATCCATCAACAAACCTCTGTTGGAGATGATGTACCCAAAGAAGAGAACTTGTTCTACTCCAAATTCACACTTTTTCCTGGCGACAAAAAGTTTCTCCATTCGTAAGACCTCAAGAACTTGCCGCAAATGACCCAAATGGTCTTCCAAACACTTATAGAAGACGAGAATGTTGCCAAAATAGACAACCACAAAACATCCATTGTAAGGTCGTAAAGCCTGATTCATGACTCTCATAAAAGTGCTAGGGGCATTCGACATACCAAATGGCATAACCAACCACTCAAACAACCCTTCTCGCATCTTGAATGCCTTTTTCTACTCATCTCCTGACCGTATCCGAATATGGTGATACCCACTTTTGCGATCCAGTTTCGAGAACAAAGATACTTTGTCGACTTGGTCCAACAAATCATCAAGAAGGGGAACGAAAAAGCGATACCTCATAGTGATCTTGTTGATAGCTCTGGTATCGACACACATACGCCAGGAGTCGTCGTTCTTTGGGATTAAAAGAGCAGGTACTGCACAGGGACTCAAGCATTGTCGCACATAGACACGCAAAACCAATTCCTCAACTTGTCTGCAAAGTTGCTCATGCTCATGAGGACTCATGTGATAATGTGGTCAGTTAGGAAGTGTTCCTCCTGGAAAAAGATCAGTCTGATGTTGAGTATCCTGCAGCGGTTGTAATCCCGGATGCAATTCAGCTAGAAAAAATCTGTGAAAGTTGACAATAGCTCTACCTAGAGAGGCGGCAATGGCGATACTTGTTGTTATGGTGATGTCCATGGTACGAGTAGCCACGCACAACAAGAAGCCAATAACTCTTTTTTAAACTCAGAACGAGAACACAACAGAGATGGTGAGTGAACCTGTACGGGAAGAATTGCATGTTCCGGATGAGGAGCAGTTGGAAACAAGACGATGCGTCAACCCTCATGGGAACAAGACGATGCGTCAACCGCCTTTTTATTGTATTGCCACGGTGACCCAACAAGATGTGGCTAACTTCCATGGGTGCTATGTCACAGTAAAACTTTTCTTTGTAATAAGTTCCAATGGACAAAGGAATGAGGCAGCGGTGTGTCACTCGAATAGATGTCCCTATTTTCAACAAGCTTAGTTTATAAGGACATGGGTATTCTTCGCGAGTCAGCCCTAACTTGTCAAATGCCTCTTCGGATATGACATTGCTTGAACTCCCAAAATCAATGACAATACGACACAACTTTCCTTTAATCGTACATGTGAACTGGAAAATGTGTGTTTGCATCCATGGTTCTTCAATGGAGACAGGTGTCGAACAAATAAGACGCAATATTAACATGGTTCCTTGATCGCCATAGTTGTGATCTTCTGGAAGAGCAGTGACATTATTGTCATCTTCCTGCTCAAACAGTTCATTTGTATCCTACCGTACTTCGTCAGTCAACAGCCCACGACGTGATTGGGAGGGACATGTTGTTTGGCAGTGACCGACTTCGTCGCAAGAGAAACAGCGCAATGAATTGGGATGAGTGGAACGACGCAGGTTCTGGTCAGCACCTCTAACTCCTGGCTGTGGTTTAGTTGAGGCAGGAGTATCTACGACCTCCTTTCCCCCCACCGTGAGAACACGCAATGTCATTCCCCAACCCTCCATAACCTTTATTTCTCACAACTCCATTGTTCCAATTTGATTAACCAGCTCTTAATTGTTTTTCGAATGCCACAACGCTCCTATGTGCTCCTCCCACTGTAGCAGGATCGAACTAAGAAAGCGCGTTCTGAATTTGGGGTCTCAGTCCGCCAATGAAATGAGATACGAGCTGCATTTTGTTGTCATAAATCTCATTCCTTGTGAGACGTAAGGAAAACTCCTCTGCATAGTCATCTACCATACGCGAACCCTGACGCAGATTTTGAAGACGTGTAAACATCGAATGATCGAAATTGTATGGAAGAAAGTTACTTTTCAATAACCTCTGCAATTTATCCCATGATCTGATTTTCTCTTTGCCAGATCTTGCTCTGGTTGCCTTGCCAAATCTTGCTCTCGTTGCCTTAATTTGCAACCACTACGAGGTTGCCTTGCCATGAAATTTTGTTGCCACCAGCGCAACTTTGCAGTCGTCCGGAATTCTCTTAAACTTCATGGCTTTTTCGACAGCAACGAGCCAATCGAGAAGTTCTTAACCTTTGCTGCCTCCATGAAATTTCGATTTGTCCACCTTGAACCCAGATTCCTAACGACGATCATCCCTCTCTTGTAACACATCACTACCATCGTCACCCCGACGTGATATGTACTTGACAAAAGGGTTGACATCATGCTCTGAATCCTCATCGTACCCATGTGCATGTCTGCGACGTCGAGTCTCAAACTGCGGATCACGCTGCAGGAGCATCTCAGCGAGCTCCTTTATCGAATCATGAATAGTAACTTGTATGTTCTCTTGTATTGCTAACTGAGTTTGTTGTAATTCTCCCCACGCATTCAATGGTTCTTCACTATGCTGTTGTCGCTGTGGTGCCATGAGAACAAAAGAACTTTTATCTCTGATACCAAACTGGTGTAGCGAAAGCCTAACACAAACTTTTGCTTCGTTGATTCTCCGAATAGTTGAAAGAAAAGCTCTTCTCTGAGATCAAACTCAATCAAGCTAAGATCAAACTCAATAAAGTTAAGATCAAAAAGGAAGTTTAGCAGTAAAGCTCTGAATATTTCATTAAGTGAATTGTTTACAAGAAAAATTCAAACTTAAACAAACTCTCGTCTAACGATCGAGTCTAACCACAACTCACACTTCCTCAAATAAAGGAGCACAACTGTTTAAGTTTAAACTAAAATTTAAATTAAGTGAAAAAAAAACAAAACAAACTTATTTTATAAAGATGTGTTGCATCGGTTCTTCTTCTTCTTCTTCTTGTGAAGAACATCCCAACAAAGATAGCTTAAGGAGTCGGTCTTTTTACTTCATGTTCCCCGAACTGGAAGCAGTGCATATTTTCATCGGTGATTTCTCTCTTACCGAGAGTTTTTTTAGTCATGTAAAAGATTTCATTTGATCGGCGTGGGTTACTGATGTAGTTTCTTGAGGAAATTATATGATAGCTCTTGTCCTCGATCTTACGCCAAGCTACACTTCGACCCACGATATCATCTTCTCGACCTCTCCCATTAACTTGCATGTCTTCATTTGATGCCAAACATTTTTTTTTAATAAAGGGCATTCTATTGAAATACTAGAAACTACTGAGATATGGTTATTAGAACCATAAAGTTCACAACAAAAGAGATCAATACAAATGTTATTGAGAGACATTAACCACAATATAGCAATTGTGAACAGTAGACATTCATCATTTCATGATGATAAAACTAGTGTTGAGGTCCTCTGCCCCGACCCCTTCTTCCTTTACCAACAACCGTAAACCACTCCATTTCCTTTAGCCTTTGAGACGGCTTTAATGGCCTACCACCCCAAGACCTTTGTGCTAAATCATCATAACCTTCTGGAGGGAGGAAGACTCCGTTGTGAAAGTCTTCATGTGGATCACGAGGCGGTTTAGGAAGAGACTCAAAAGAGATAGAGGTTGTGGAGTGGTGTGGAGATGTCGAATATGAATAATCCACTAGCTGTGTGGCCACTGGAGAATCCCTAACCATATCATCTTTCACTGTTGTAGAATCATTACCTTAAGTTATTTGTTGAGAGAAAAGAGAAAATATGGTATTGTTAACCATATTAGTTTCTTTTGAAAGTGGAGACTCAGGAAAAGAAGCCAAGGTATGAGTTGGAGTACCAACATATATTCACAAGTTTCTAAGGAACCATCCTTATTACATTCCTCAATTGTGGACTCAGTTCGGGTAGGAGAAGTTGGTAGTTGCTTGTGATCATAAGTAGAGGCAGCATGATCATTTTTTCCAGATGTGTTAGATGCAGGATCATCCTTAGTTAAGTTCTCAGTTGATATAGTCACTAGCTCAATTGAGACAGAGGAGATGGCAGAGTCATTATTTCTAGAGAGATAATCAACAGTAGCCTTGTCATTAGTTTCATTAGAGAACTGAAGGTTCTTGATTGATGCGGGCAATTCACTTTCTTCTTGTTCTAGGAGAATGAATCCATGTTGATCAAAAGAAATGCTCTCTTGACTAGTTTTTAGTTCTGTTGATTCTGGGACAACATGTGCAAGAGTAGACCCCTCATGCACACGAACCAAGTCTGATGACATCACATGCTTATTATGAGAGACAATAACATCTTTTTGCTGAGACAATTCTGAAGCCTTAGGGATTGGAATAAGAGGAAGATCTAAGCATCTAGTGGCCTTGTGACCAAGTTGACCACATTTATGACAAACCGATGGAATCCATGAGTAGATAACAGAGACCATGGTGATTGTTCCGCTTTCATCTTCGAGAGCAACCCGTTGAGGGAATGGCCTATCCAACTTAACTTCAACAAGAATTTTTGTCTCTCCCATCAAGATTGGATCAAGCCACGGCTTACTGGTAAGCATAGGCGCTCCAATGCTTGAANCCCGAGATCAGACTGCAAGCGTACATATGTACATTGTAGTGGTTCGGGATCGAATCTACAGAGACCAAAGAGTAGCACGAAGAAATAGATTCCAACAGCGGGCTAAGGCTAAAAAGATGTCTTTAAGAATGATGCAAAAATCAAAATTGAGAGAGCACAGGAAACGCAGTAAGCAAACGAGGTTGTAAAACAATCAAAGAAGTGTTGAGCATCGGGTATTCTCAGGGAAAAAATTCATTGTTGACTTAAACTACAGATTAGGGAAGAGGTTAAGAACCATCTTAAACTCAAATTCTAATCTAAAACAGATCTACTTCTGTAGTATCAGCGCCCTATGCACTAGAAACCTCGAGACTAACTTCCGTTGGCCCTCGATTTCTAGTCATGCAGTACTAACAGGTTTGATAGGTTCATAAATCACTTAAACATCAACTTCCGTTAGCTTAAGAAGAATTGCTCATCTATAATTCTTTCAGGCTTTTAATCATTCAACTTCCAACAATTAAACAACCTAAGATCAGAAACTAAGTGATCAATTCAGTTTCATGCATTACGATTAACTATAGACGAAGATCCGTTAGATAATATTCCTAAACATGCAACTCTATATCAACAAATCATAAATCCCCTCTATGAGAACCCTAAACCCAACGAATAGACTACTCAATCATAGGTAAAGCAAAAACACAAAACAAATTGAGAGACATGATCGTATATTGCATAAATAAGAGTAAAAGAGGGTTCCGAAAGCTTCTCAATTGAAGATCTCAAATGCTTCTTCTCCCTAGGTTACAAACTCTCTCAAAACTCTCTTAAAGTCAGAAAATTGCATAATGTTAAGAGAAANGATGAAATCCGGTCTGAAATAAGTTCGGTCTGGTTCTTCGTAAAATCGGTCCGAAAATCTGGACAGGGATCGATCGATCCATGTCTCTGGATCGGTCGATCTGTGTCCAAAAATCTAGGTATTTTCCAGCTTTGTGTGAACACTTCCTTCGAAGCTTAAAATCCATCCAAAATGCTACCTTTTCGCACATTCAAGCTCGAATCCTGTAAAATCAACAAAGAACACAAA
>OVAN01007299.1:417-19879 GCA_900406275.1 Anastatica hierochuntica | reverse complement strand
TTCGTATTTCTTATTCAATTATTCGCTAATTCGTTATCTCGATCTGTTGATTTTTGGCTAACAGAGTCCGTGAACCAATAACATTGACAGTGAGAATTTCAGTTCCTACATTTAGCATCATTTAGTACATTTTTTAGTTACATTTAGTATGTAATAATGTATATTAGTTTCAAATTCTACTTAGTTTAGGAATAGAGTATAGAGTTAGAATTTGTTGCATTTACATGCATTTCTATGCATTTTGTAGAGAATGGATCTTGATAATTCAAAGAGGAGTGTGAAACTTGATTCTTAGTGGAAATGGTATGAATGATGAGAATTAATCAAGAAAAAATGAAGAAAAATGAAATGGAGCAAAAGGAATTGAAGAAATAGCACCAAGAAATGAAGAAGCTGTTAAATGTGGTGCTCCATCTACCTGCCAGGTCAATGGTGAATAACATTTGGTAGGTGGGCAAGCACATTTTCAGAAATCTAGAAATGTTTTCTACCATCTACCCACTAGAACGATGATGGGTAAAATCTGCTCAATGGCAAACCACATTAGAGTAACCCTTCTCTTCCTCCTTCCCTATAAATACTAAGTTGTAGCCTCCAAAAATACTTATTCTACCTAAGCATATTTTCTTTAAATTTTAGAAGCTATCTAAGCAACATATTTTAGATATTTTAATTTCGTTTTTAAGATGCAAAACAATTTTGTAAACACTTTTTTCTTGGATTTATTTATGCATTTCCCTTATCTTTTGTTCATGTTCTTCTTTGTTCTTCATCTAATTTATAGTTTTCCTAAGTTTCTTCCTTTTTTACAAAGATTGAACTTTTATTGTATTTTCTTGAGTTTATTTGCTTTCAATCATCTTTTTCATCTCATCTCACCTTCTTCTCACTTCGAGCATGATTTTCTGGAAGCAAGTGACATTAGTTGGTTTTCCATGGGTCTTAGTGAGGAGAACACACTGGATTTTGGATTGGTAGATTGAGGAGTGATTAGGTTGTTAGATAATGGTGTCTAGGGATAGGTGGAACTTAAATCTTTATGGTTTATTGTTTTTAATGCTAGATCTAGGATCAAAATTAGATCTTGACATGTACGCATTTCACGCCTGAGAGGTGTTCGAAGAAATGTCTAGGAGAGCCTAAAGCATGCTAAACTTAGCTTAGTCAATGAGAGTTGATTGTTAGGGAGTTTAGTGACTAAATGGAAAATGGTTTTTAATGATTACTAACTAATTGATTGCAAGAAACAAGAGTCGATTGAAATATGTGGTCTTGAAAATGTGACTTTTAACCATGAGAATGGTACTAATTTAGTATTGACTCCATAGCTATGAGACTTGTTCGTTTAATTGTCTTCTTTGTTGTTAGTTTAGCCACATGATTATTTGTACTCAAATATTGAATCTGAGATTGCTTCTCCATCATCTTAAATTTTTTCTAGTTTGTTTAGGTTGTCTTTACATATAGATTAGTAGTTAGTAGTAACCACTTCTCTTCCAACCTGCTTAGCTTAGGCGATATTGTGCATTCCTATTGCTTAAACCTCTAGCTCTCTTTGGTTCGACTCATAAGTAATACAATCGACATAGTCGTGCACTTGCAGTTTAATGAGGATTATTAGTTGATTAAGATTTATTAATTAAATTTGAGGGTGATTTAATCACTAGCAAATAGAAGCTCATTAAATTTTTGGCGCCGTTCCCGAGGAACTAAATTGATTCTCATTAGGTTTTCAATTTTTCCTTAGGCTAAGATTTCGTTAGTTTTCTTTTCTTTTGGCCACTAACTTTTTGATGTGTTTGTTCTTTTTGCAAGGTACAATTACAAAGAAGAAAGTAGATGTATTCCTATATTAATTCAATGTTGAAGCTCATATTAGAAGAACAAGAAGGAGAGGTAGGTGGGAACTCTACAAGCTATCATAGATCTTTTGAGTCATCCACCTCAAGAGAGCATCAACCACATGAGGTGTTATGCTCTAAGGAAACCACACAGATATGGCGAGAGATACAATCCTAGAAATGAACTTTACAATTTTTGAGAATCTCATCCTCCCAAAGCGTCAAAAGATGCAGAGACATATAACATGTTTAAGGAGTTGTTAGATCGCAAAAGGAGATAAAGAATGACTTGACTAAAGGAATTGATCGGATGGACACCATTAGAGATGCTTTTAGCAATGATATTTGCTCAACGATGGAGGAAATAAAAAAAACACATGTGATTTTAATCAACAACAAGTTTACACAAGAGGTTGAAGATCTAGAAGAAACTTTTCTTCCTCTCTACAAATCTGAGACAATTGGAGCATTTTCAGTGTCATTTGAGGAGAGTCTTGAAGAGTAATTGCAAACCAAGGATGCATCTTTTGTTAAAACCGAAGACTCATTACGGGAGGTTGAATCACCGCTTGAACCAAGGTCAATGAAAGGCGTGTATTAGCATTTGAAGAAGATAAGATCATAAGTGACTCATCCCAAAACATTGAGAAAAGGTAGCAACATTAGGAGAGCACCTTGAGGATCATTTGAAAGAACCTTGGGTTGTTGAGTTAATAGAAAATATAGAGGAGGATTCCATTGAGAATGATATAACTCCAAGAAAATAAGAAGCTAACTAGTAGATATTCAGGAATGTTCAATGTGTTTGATATGACCTTTTAATATACTAGTGAGGGAAAAAAGAAGAAAAGCTTGAGGCGTGCAAGATAAATAAGTGGAGCCTCCCAATAAAAGAAGAAATACATATGATCCCCATCACCATGCTAAAAGAGATGTCAAAGAGGAGGAGCCTATGGAGAATAAAATGACTCTTGTGGAGGAAACCAACACGAGGTTTTATACCAAGCTTGAAAAGAAAAAAGAAATGTGTCTCTCTCTCTATAAAACTGAAGCATTTAAGAAAACAAAATTGCTATTACAGAAAGTTTAAAAGGAAAATCAAAGCAAGGATGAATTCTTAATTGAGGCCGAAGAAGTTATTATGGAGTTTGAATCATAACCTGGATGCATGGTTGATAAAGATCTTGTGATAAGATATGAAGATAAAGTCAAGACCGCTTTCATCTCAAGTGGTTCATTCCACAACTTCAAACAAGTAGTAGGCATGATTGGGAAGAACCTTGAGGACACTTTATAGAATGTGTTGGTGACAGAAATTAGAAGGAAAAAGGAGAAGATTTTCATTGATGATGATGAAACCTCAAAAAATAAAAGAAGAATCCCCACTAGATGATATTCAAGAAGAAGAAGAAATTTGAAGAACTCTTCGAATATCCTAGCATGGAAGCTATAAGTGCAAAGTTTGAAGAGGATGCACAAAAAGAATGGAGTCTCTTAAGCAAAAAAGAAGCACTTGTGACCTTCATATCCAAGAAGGAAGTCAATGAGGAAGATTCTAAGGAGAAATAATAAGAGAACATTGAGAAACCTCAAAAAATTATTCAAATAGAGGAATCTTCAATGGACAAACCATTGGACAAAGGCTTTGGCTACATCTCCACCAATGAAGTGACCATATATTATCCAAGAATGCTTTCTTTTGAGGAGATAAGGATGAATACATTTAAGGAGTGGTTCTATTATGAATACGAGCTAGGTGATCCATTGCTTCATCAAGGGAACTTTAAAAGAAAGTCAAGTTAAGGGACTTCAAACAAAATGCACTTGAGAGGCAATCTCACGAATATATTTTTTTTATATTATGCTTTATGTTTATTTATTTTTATTACGCATGTGTGTTTGGTTGGTTTACAAGTATATGTAGGGAATTTGAGGTTTATAGTTCCTTTGAGTTGCACTTAGTGATTTAAGTGATTTAAGATGCTTTCTAAATCCATTGTGCTAATAGATGATTTAAATTTGATTTAGACACTTGATCAGGGATGCTTATGAGTAGTGTTTATGCATGAATTTGAGTTCGTGTATTATCGAATTTAGAAAATGATTGGTGCATTTGATCTTAGCTTCGTCATAAATGGCTAGTTCCTGAGTTTCTTGTTTGAATCCATGAATAATTCAAAATAGACATAACCGCGAAAAGTGTCTTATTCTAGAACTTGAGTTTGTTTGTGTCTTGAGAAATGGATTTTACATGAATGCTTAGGAAAGCAAATGTTGATTAAATCTTGAGTTTGGAAGTTTTTTGAATTATTTTTCTTAGTTAACTTGTCTAAAACCGATTGAGTATTGAATTTTGCTTGAAATCGCTTATGATTCATACTCTCACTTAGTATTTCATTTGGATTTAATTGTCTCT
Organism: Anastatica hierochuntica; assembly: GCA_900406275.1. Taxonomy (NCBI): domain Eukaryota; kingdom Viridiplantae; phylum Streptophyta; class Magnoliopsida; order Brassicales; family Brassicaceae; genus Anastatica; species Anastatica hierochuntica. The sequence goes on along the minus strand of OVAN01007299.1, from coordinate 15,622 downwards.
TGATACTTACTTTCCTAATTATCTTATTTAGGTACAAAATTCAATTCAAACGTCATCAAGGAAAGAACATAGGAAAAAGACCTAGGAGAACGAAGAAGCTCTTAAAGCATTCCTTTCCAAAAGCAAAATATCCTCCACTTATTCATGCACAATGGTACAAGGCACAAGTCCATAACATGTGTATATCCATTTAGATTTTATGTTTTTAAAACACTTTCTCACAGTTTAAGATTCGCTGGAAAGTGAAGTTTAAGTCTAGGGAGGGGGTAGTTACTAATCTACATCTTATATGTCTTCTTTTCCTTCTCATACCTTGAGTCTAGCAATGTATGGAAAAAATGGCATAAAATTTTCAAATTTTTTCGATGTTTTACAGCCTTCATATAGATTGAATTTATATGTAAAAATTTAGGTGGTTAGAATCGTATTGGATTGCATATGTATAACATATGGAACAATGATATGATTGCCTTGTATATAGGTTAGATTTACCTAATGTTTAAAGCTCTCATTAGAAGTACAATGTTTCATAGACCACTTTAAGTTCATGGAAAATCCATGCTTGGAACTAACCACTTGAAGGTCTTTTTGAATGTTGAAGTACACTATCTCTTTAGTCAAATCCTATCTAAAAAGATCTTAAATGAATATAACATCTTTCTTCTGAGCTTTGTTATGCTTGACCATGGGAAAACACAAACACTTGATCTATTTCTTAAACCCTTTTACCACTCTTCTTAGCTCAAGTGACTACTCTCACTTTTAGAGTAGTAACCAGCCTTTAAAGCCCTTCCTTATAGTTAGCATCATTTTAAGGTTAACTAGATTTTTAGGAGGGAATATCTTTTGTGGGTTCAGGTTGATTAAGTCTTGGGAATGGATAGCTGGCAAGTAGATATTCTTTAGTGTGTACATGATCCTAGTTTGCATGTGTGAATAAAATAAACAAAAGAACGGAAAAACTGAATAATGAATAGAATGAAATAAAAAGGAAAAGACACAAGAGATTAAAAGAAAGTTTAGGCTCGAACCTTAGAAAATAAAGCAAAATCTTAAGAGTTCATAATTGTAATAAAAAGAAAAGAGAAGAACTAAAAGTGTTCCGAACTTCTGTCTGTATGAAACAAGAAAGAGGTTAGTGGCTAAGAAAGAAAACTATTATAGAATCTTTAAGTGTCAACAAACAAAAAAGAAAAGAAAGAGTGTGTTCAATACACCAAAAGTTTGTGGTTTCTAGTATTAGGAAGGGGAACAACTTGAAATTGTTTCTAGATTTATAGGAAGCCTTGGGTGGGAACAATTAGATGAAGTATAAGTTTTATAAGCATAAATTGTTCGACTACTGATAGCTCAGGTTTTTGCCCGAGAAAACAGTGCAAGCGTACGAATGAGTATCTTGTAGTGGTTCGTGATTGAATCCACAGAGACCAAAGGTAGCACGTAAAACTTCAAATCAAACACGGGCTAAAGCCAAAAAGATGAATTGGTAAGCATGCAATAATTCGAAATTCAAGAAGCAAAGCAAGCGAACAGATGACAACAGGTTGTTAGTCAATCAAAGAAGAGCTGGGCACAGAGAATTCTCAGGGAAACATACCATTGTCGATTCAAATTGTTGATCAGAGAACAAGTTTTAAAATGTCTTGAACTCAAACACAATTATAGAATTGATCTACTTTCATAGTATCAATTCTCTATGTATTAGAAACCTTAAGACTAACTTTCGTTGAATCTTGAATTCTAATCATGCATTCTAAACAAGTTTGATAAGTTCAAAATTTACTTAAAAATCAATTTCAATTAGCTTAAGATAAATTGTTCATTTAGGATTTATTCAGGCATTTAATCGAACACGTTCAATGCGTTAAACAACCTAAATTCAGAAACTAAGTGATCAAGTTAATTTCAGCATTAAGAACAATCCTAGATAAAGATCTAATTGATTAAATACCTAATCAAACAATTTTATGTCAAAAATTCATGTAATCCCTGTGTGAGAACCCTAAACCCAACAATAGAACTACTCACTCATGACAATCGAACAAACACAAATCAATTTAGAGAGAGACAAGATTGTATTGACCAAAAACGAAAGAAAAGGTTCATAAAGCTTCTCCGAATCGATGTACAGAAGTTGATTCTTCTCTCAAAGGTTACAAGTCTCTCCCTTGCTCTCAAAACTCAGAAAAAACCATAATGAAAGTAAAAACAAGAGTTTAGGTTTTAGATGCGTAATCCGGTTCTCGAAAAGTCGGTTTGGTTCCATAAAATCGATCCCTGTCATTGGTAGGATGTTTCTTCTCTTCACAAATGCTTCCTTCGATGCTTGAAATCCGACCAAAATACAATCTTCCCGCATATTCTAGCTCGTTACCTGTAAAAACACTAAAGAACACAAAACTGATCCAAAGAGAGCCAAATACATACTAAAAACCATATATCTCGACTAAAAACCACAGTAAAATCCTATAATACATCAAATCCCCCAGACTTGAATCTTTGCTTGTCCTCAAGTAAAGGAAACGAAGATTAACCTACGGGAAAAGAAGTTTGAAAAAAGAATTGACCTTATGCTATCAGTAGACCTTACTCTCTACTACTTTCGCTAACCACATAAACTCATGACAGTTAGAACATTCTCCTCAAGAATCTCTGCATGACCTCCCAAGCCCATCCATACTCCAAACTCTATATCCTACAAAATCAGCATTCATGTTAATAACTCCTTACATTCATTCAAGATAAGCATGAAATGTTTTCAAAAAAGAACTCGTAATCAGGAATTCGGGCTAGGTAATCAAGGCTTTTAGTGGTGAGGCTTAGAGTGTTTCGAGGTATCAAATATGCACCAGGATGCAAAACATTATGCAAAATCGCCGGAGAGAAAGAGTATATTGATATTCATGTCCCCTAATTACCCAAGTACAAACCATTAAGCATAAGTAAACTGAATATGTGCAATCTTCAGGATGCATTCAAACAACAAAATAATATGCAAACGTTAATTTCTAAACCAGATATAAAGAAAAATAATATAATTTTTCGTTTTTTTATCAATACGAAAATCTGGTAGAAATTAGCAATACAGTGACGTTTTCAATCTTAGAAACACCCATATAGCATAAAGATATGAAACATATCCATCTAAACCTCTAAAACACCCAACACCGAGAAATCAGACACTCAGGACCGTGCCTAAACCACATAAATTGTTAAAACCTACCTAAGTAGTTAGAAGGATCATGACTGCCATATTCTTTCCATTGTTTTTACACAAGTGTGCATATAAAATCAAAGAGAAATGCATGGAGATTTAAGGAGATAAGGTGAAGGTGTGGTGCCAGACTAAAGTTGAGTCTGGTCACTCAGGATTACCGAAAAGAGTGGTAGAAGAAAAGGGATGTAATCATGAATGATGGGTTCGATTTCCTGATTTCAAGTTCATTGATCAAAGCAATTAAGTTCATTAGTAGGCCAAATAAATAGAGTTAATAACCTTTCAGAAAAAAGCCTGAGCTCCAGATATTTCTGGTGGGGAGTTTGGTCATGAGGTATTCCAGTTTTCCTGCGCTAAAAGGTCAAGTGAAATTGTCAATGAGAATATAAATGAAATGCAATGCGCAGAGATAATAGTATGAAATCATCAGAAAGCACAAATAATCCATAAGACTGACTCAATAAAACATAAAAATGACTCAAACAACACACCAAAAGAAAAAGAAAAGCATAATTAACCTCCCCCAGACTTATCTCACACCTTCTCGGTGTGAAACAAACCCAAGGAAGGGGTAAGTAGCAAATAACAAAAAAAATACAAATAAAAATAAAAATAAAACTAAAAGAAAATAAAAAGGAAAGAGAGTCTATTGAGCTGCACGGGAAGTGGTAGGCCTCTGTCCTGGTCTGGCTCTGGGATGCCTCCCTGCATCTCCGAAAGTGTAGTCTGCTCTCCTCTTGGAGTGATCCTCGCTCTGTCTAGCCTCCTCTCACACGAGTGCCTCTCATGTGTCTCTTGCTCATCAGACTCCTCACTCTCGGTCTCCTCATCATCATCATCTGCAACAGTTGTAGGAACTGGTGGCGCTCTGCGCGTGATAGCATCCTCACGAACATACCTGCGAGGAGAACAAGAAAGTAGTCGCCCTATCTTGGTGAGTCCTCTGGTAACACGCAGCATGAGAGAACTCGTCCTCCGATGACTATGCACTTTCCAAGCTCTGAACTCTGTAGCTGAAGCAGCAGGTGGCGGTGGCGGGTCGAGCTCATAGGCACTGAAATCCTCCAGAAACAACTACGTGATCTCAGGATCAGTAGGTGCAGCAAGTGGAGGTATATGCACCTCATAGTCAGCATCATGGTCCCTAGCAGGACGTGAAGAATCCTTCTTGAAAGAAGGGGGACAGGGGCAGAGACGCTCTGCAGGAGGTAGAAACTCAACTCCCGGTGAATCAGAGAGAGATGTCAGATCTGGGCATGGCAACTCAATCTAGAGAGACCGTTGTTGGCGATCCTGTAAGTGGTAGATGAAAGGTCACGAGCTATCTATTGAATACTTCCAGGGGGAATATGAAATTGTGCAATCCACGAGATGCTTCCCATCGAGGAAAGCATAGAGTGGTCTCTTCTCGTGAAACATCATCACCTGCTTAGGGAGCTTAAACTCCACTCTCTGGTGACAAGTGAAATCAAACCTGACAAAGTGCAGAAGACGGGTGATAAGAGCACCCCGCAACAAAGGACTTCTTCTCAAAAGCCACCACCTTGAAGAAGGCGAACTTGTCAACAACTACTACGGCCATGTTCAGATTCGTAGCCGCCACATAATGGATCTTAGCTCCCAAATCCCAGGTGTGTCTAATGCCAATAAAGAGAAGACCCAACTCGTCTTTGGTAATAGCAGCCTGAATAGACTTGGCGTAGATGTGAGAGCTAAGCACCTTGGCCACAAGTCTAAGAACCGGACTGCGAATACGAGACTGTTTCGTACTCCTCGAAACAAATTTCCCGGCAGCAATATGGTTCCAAAACACGTTGGACCTCAACGAATTTGGCACATAAGTTTCTCGCCCATGCACAAAAACCAAAGACGCGAGCCAAATCCATGAGAGAGATATAATGAAACTGACCCTGCACAATGAAGGAGAATGTGCCTTGGTCTACTACAGGATTGTCCAAATCCTGATAGACTAGGCGTGCAGAGGCCAAAAACTCTCAGTAGAGCTCGGGGTAGACATGCTCCTGAGGCTCCAGCAAGCTTCGGAGTCCCATCCTATCAAAAAGATCGAAGAAATCCTGCTAAATACCAAACGCCTCCAGAAGATCGTCATCAATGACTCAGGTCATTGGGAAAGTAATATGTCCCCAGTCCTACAGGAACTGTGAGTCGTACTTGTCCCATTCCTTATTAATGGGACGGTTGGCAGGATGTGTGAGATTGCTCCGTCTAAAACGCTCATGGAGATTAGAGCTAGATCGCGCTTTTATCTGCGCAACCTCTCCTATTTTGCGTCTACCCATATGCTGCAAAAACGAACACCTGAAAATCAAATTAGTATTTGAATCATAACTCTACAAACACGAAAATTATTTACTCTAATTTAAAGAGCAATGTTCCTGTGAAAATCAAACTCATAAAAATCAAGAGCATTTATCAAATCACTTCACAAAGTAAGAACATCATCAATATAACCAATTTTTGTTTTGCATTCTAAGTCCAAGTGAAACTAAGCAAATTCATCACAACCAATCATTAAAACATGTAGAAATTATTCATAGAGATACCACAAAATAATAAAATCATCAATAAACAAGGTAAATTATGAAATACATGCATTCTCGCAAAAATCGGACGTCCGAAATGCAAAATAAGAAAATCACCAAATTCAATCCTCTAAACGCTAAATTCAGGTGCAACCCTACTTCTAAACATCATAGAACATATATATAGCATCATTCAAACACCAAATATCGATTAAAATTCAAGAAATCAAAAGTTCGCAAATTCAACCTAAAAAGTGGGAAAAAAATTGAAGTGGAGATTGCGAACACCTACCTTCAAATTTGCAAAAATTAAACGGATAGAAAGATAGAGGACAAAAATCTCTTGAGTTTAGGCTCAAAAATCACTCAGATCCGTGAAGTTTTGAACAAAAATGAGATTTGGGGGATGATTTTTCGATTTTGAGTGAAAAGAGATTATTAGGAAGAACACACATGTGTCGCGATATATTGTTGTGTTTTTGTGACAAGGATCGATCAATCCTGGACAAGGATTGATCTATCCTTGTCCTTCTATTTTGGGATGTAAACTCGTCAGGGATCAATCGATCCTGGACAGGGATCGATCGATCCCTGTCCTTCTATTTGGTGCGTAAATTTCGCTTGGATCGAACGATCCTGGTGCATGGGTCGATCGATCCTTGTCTTTCTGTCTGGGCACCTATTTTCTGCAATTCTAAAACTAAAAACACCAAAAACGTCAAAAGCACCAAAAACGTCAAAAGCACCAAAAGCCAAAATACAAAAACAAAAAAACACTACAAAACTAGCAAAAATGAAAAAAACAACTACCTAGTGGGTTGCCTCCCACTCCGCGCTTGTTTAAAGTCTTGAGCCTGACTGTAATGCGATCAGACGGCAGGTGGATCCGTTAAAATAATTCGCATTCTTTCTTCGAATAGCGCGTCTGCAATGTATGATTTAAGTCTTTGGCCATTCATGGTGAATCTTCGTCCGCTGTCTTCAAGAACGACAGCTCCAGAAGGTCGAACCTCAGCAATAAAAAATTGTCCCGACCAACGCGATTTTAGCTTTCTTGGAAACAATCTCAAACCTGAGTTAAACAAGATTACTTGATCTCCTGCACCAAAATGGCGTAGAATTATTCGCCTATCGTGGAATGCTTTGGTTCGTTCCTTGTAGATTCTTGTGTTCTCATAAGCATTCAAGCATATCTCGTTGAGTTCGTTGATCTGAATCATCCGCTTCTCAAATGCAGGTTTGATATCAAAGTTCAATAACTTTGTAGCCCAAACTCTCTGGTACTCGAGTTCAACAGGCAAATGACAAGCCTTCTTATACACCAAATGAAATGGTGAAGTGACTAGTGGTGTCTTGTAGGCGGTTCGATATGCCCATAACGCATCATCTAGCTTCATAGACCAATCTTTTCGTGTTTTGCCTACAGTCTTTTCCAGGATTACCTTGTTTCCCTATTGGAAATCTCAACTTGTCAACTTTTTTGAGGATGATAAGGCATGGCTACCTTGTGTCTAACTCCATGCTTCTTCAGCAAATTCTCAAACAACTTGTTGATAAATTGTGATCCTCCATCACTCATTACCACTCTTGGAATGCCAAAACGAGGGTAAATCACATACTTGAACATCTTCAGGACCACCTTGGCATCATTAGAAGGGCTGGCCAGCGCCTCAACCCATTTAGAAACATAATCAACTGCAACCAAGATTTATTGATTTCCCTAAGAAGATGGGAAAGGTCCCATGAAATAAATACCCCATACGTCAAAAACCTCAACTTCCAGGATGAAGTTCTGAGGCATCTAATTTCGCTTACTGATGTTGCCTTTTCTCTGACAAGCATCACACTTAGATACGTAATCATGGGCGTCCTTGAATAGTTTAGGCCACCTAAATCCTGCCTCCAACACTTTCGATGTTGTCTTGAAAGTAGTTAAATGTCCTGCATATTCTGAACCATGGCAGTGATACAAAATACCTTGTACCTCATACTCCGGAATACACTTGCTAAAAAGTCCATCAGCACATCTCTTATAGAGAAAAGGATCATCCCAGAAGTAGTGTCTGACATCTCTGAGGAACTTCTTCTTCGCATAGCCTACGAAATTTGATGGCTCCACATCTGCACTCAGAAAATTTGCAAAATCTGCAAACCAAGGTATCTCGTCGTGAATCTATCTAATGGCAAAACAATCAACATTATCCATGTATTCATCCTCCAGCAAGGCAACTATATAGACATTCTCTTCAGGGAGACTAACATCGAATAGTCTAGAACACCATTCTCAATACCACGTTTATCTCAAATTTCAAAATCAAACTCCTACAATAGCAAAATCCATCTCAACAGTCTCGGTTTAGCATCCTTCTTAGAGATAATGTACCTCAAAGTTGCATGATCATTGTGAACAATAACTTTCGATCCCACCAGGTACTGTCTGAACTTCTCAAATGCTTAAACAACAACTAAAAGCTCCTTCTTTATAGTTTCATACTTGATCTGAGTGTCATCAAGTGTTCTGTTGGCATAATAGATCGCATGGAGCTTCTTATCTTTTCTATGACCCAACACTGCTCCTACCGTGTTGTCACTGACGTCACGTATTACCTCAAAAGGTAAATCCCAATCCGTTGGCTGCACAATTAGAGTGCTCACTAGTGCTTCCTTGATTTTTTGAAAGGCTAACAAACAATCAGTATAAAAATAAAATTTGACATCCTTACATAGCAATCGAGTCATAGGTCCGGCTATCTTGGAAAAATCCTTGATAAATCGTCTATAGAATCCTGCATGTCCGAGAAAGCTGTGAACATCCTTGATAGAAGTAGGAGGTTGCAGGCTCGTCATCACCTCCACCTTGGCTCTATCAACATCCTATGGCCAAGTACCATCCCATCCTGCACAATAAAATGACACTTTTCCCAATTTAAAACCAAGTGTTTCTCTTCACATCATTCTAAAACCCTACAAAGGTTAGTGAGATCTCAGGTTTTCGCCCATGATAACTGCAAGCGAACAGAAAGTATGATATAGTTATTCAGGATCAAATCCACAGAGACCAAAGATAGCACGAAGAATTTTATATCAAATAACGGTCTAAGGCGAAAAGTATGTTTTGTAAGAAATGCAGAGAATCATAATTAAGAGGTAAGGAAAGTAAGCAAATGACTAAGGATTGTAAATCAATAAAAGAAGAGTTGGGCATTGGGTATTCTTAGGGAAACATTTCATTGTTGATTCGAATTATTGACTAGGGAACATGTTTTAAACAATCTTGAACTCAAAAACTAATATAGAACTAATCTACTTCCGTAGTATTAATTCCCTATGTATTAGAAACCTCGAGACTAACTTTCGTTGACTCTCGAATTCTAAACATGCATTCTAAACAAGTTTGATAGGTTCACAATTCACTTAAACATCAACTTCCATTGACTTAAGATAAATTGCTCATTTAAGATTCTTTCACGCATTTAATCAAAACTTTACAGGCTTTAAACAACGTAAGATCAGAAACTAAGTGATCAAGTTAATTTCATGCATTACGAACAATCCTAGATGAAGCTTCAATTGATTAAATCCCTAATCATACAATTCTATGTCAACAATTCATGAATCCCTATGTGAGAAACCTAAACCCAACAAGCAAAGTACTCATTTATGATCAGAGAAACAACACAAATCAAATCAGAGAGAGACATCATTGTATTGATCAAAAATAAAGAGTAAGGTACGAGTTCAGGTTTTAGTTATGAAATCCGGTTCACGATAAGTTCGGTCGGGTTCTTCAAAACAGGTCTGCAAAATACGGGACAGGGATCGATCGATCGATCCTGGACAGGGATCGGTCAATCCTGGACAGGGATCGATCGATCCATTTCCTTCTATCAAGACATTTCTTCTTTTCATGAATACTTCCTTCGATGCTTGAAATCCGTCCAAAATGCAATCTTTTCGTGCATTCAAGCTCGATTCATGTAAAAACACTAAAGAACACAAATCTGCTCCATAGAGATCCGAATACATACTAAAAACCATATTTCTCGAGTAAAAACCGTAATAAAAACCATCAGTTAGGCAAGCAGTTAGAGAATGAAGATCCATAAACAGAAAAGTCATCCATGAAGACTTCCATGATATCGTCAATCAAGTCAGTGAAGATAGACATCATGCATCGCCGGAAATTCGCAGGTGCACTGCATAATCCAAATGGCATTCTCCGGTAAGCATATGTCCCATATGGACATGTGAAACCTAAATAACCATCAAGAAAACATTAATAAGGATGGTTAGCAAGTCTTTCTAGCATTTGATCAATAAAAGGAAGTGGAAAATGATCCTTTCTCGTGGCCGAGTTCAGCCTCCTGTAATCTATGTAGATCTTGTGGCCTATGATATTCCTGGAGGGAATGATCTCGTTCTTTTCATTAGTAATGATAGTGATTCAACCTTTCTTTGGTACAACATGTACCGGACTTCCCATGTGTTGTCAGAGATGGGATAGATGACACTTGCACTCAAAATTTTCAAAATCTTCTTCTTGACAACTTCCATCAGTTTATGATTGAGTCTCATTTTTTGTTCGATAAAAGTCTTGGATTCATCCTCCAAGTAGATGTTATGCATGCAGAGATCTGGAGAAATACATGTAATATCATCCAAAGAATATCCCAACGCTTTTCTTAACTTCCTTACCTTCGAAAGTAGCAAGGCAGTGTCATCATTATTCAGATTATCATTGACAATCACAGGGTATATAGAGTTAGGACCTAAGAAAATATACCTTAATCCTGAGGTTGTGGCTTGAGTTTGATTTATGGAGCTTTCAGCTTGCTCGAATCCGCACTCGAGCTCGCCATTAATGAAGTATATGTCGCAAGAGATGGCTCTTCGAGCTTGATGTATGCGACCTGCTTCTCGATAGTAGGTGTTGAATCCAACAACTCAGCAACCTCAGAAGTATCTGCATTCAGAAACCCATACTCACCTTCAATCTGAGTCAAAGCTACTCGTAGTGGATCCTTAGTGTAGAGCTCTTCAGCAGAGTCTTCGATCACATCAGAAAGTATATCGACCCAAAATGTGTGCCTATAAATGGTAGGCTTCTTCATGGATTTCTCGATGTTGAACTTCATAGTCAACTTCTCAAGGCGTAGATCTATCTGACTGTTCTGCACATCGATCATGGCTCTGGCGGTAGATAAGAATGGTCTTCCCAAGATAATAGGATCCTTGGGCTTTTCTTTTAGCTCCAAGACTAAGAAGTCTGTAAAAACATATCCCTCTCTAACTCCAATGGGAATGTTGTCTAGAATACCCATTGGTCTTCGAATAGACCTATCTGCATGTACCAATGACATTCTCGTGGGCTTATAGTTAGTCAGATTCAACCACTATGAAACTGAAAAGGGCATCACACTAACTCCTGACCCCAAATCACAGAGACATCGCTCAAAGGTAAGCGATCTAATCCTGCAAGTTAAGACAAAAGGACCTGGACCCTCGCGTTTCTCCAGTGTGATATTCTGAAGAACTGTGCTACACTCTATAGTAAGAACCGATACACCTTGTTCTAAGGTCATACGATCTGAAAGAATATGCTTCATGTACCTCTTAAGAGAAGGTACCATCTTGACTACCTCGACGAAAGGCAATCGTACGTGTAACTCACCGACTAGATTCTTCATCTTCTCGTACTCGCGTTCTTTGATCTTTTGACGAGGTCTTGATGGATAAGGAGGCTTAGGAATGTATTGCGGGGGTCGTACATACTCTTCCTCAACCTCATGTGCCTTCATTTCATCATGAAAATTTGATGCACCCACATCATGACAAGGATCGATCGATCCTGGGACAAGGATCGATCAATCTCTATCCATCGGTCCAAAGGTTGTACTAGCCAAAGATTGATCGATCCTAGGGCAGGGATCGATCGATCCTTGCCCTTCTGTTTTGGACAAGCTTTTCAACTCTTTAACACTCCGCAACGTAATGACACTGCAGTATTCCTGCGGATTCTTCTCCAGTTTCCCTGGAGTGACGCTAGATGGAGCTATGTTGCTCGCAGAAGTTTGAGCAACATGTTTTTTTAGCAATTTCATGTGAGTGTTCAATGTGTCGAACTTCCCATTGAGATCACTATACATGTTATCCACCTTCTGATTCAAGTACGCAAAGGACTTTGTCTGGTTTTCTAGGACTTGCTGCAAAATTTTCTTCAGTTCACTATCTTCAAAAGATGTGGAAGATTGTCCTTGGTTTTGATTCTAATAACTCGGTTGATAGTTGTTCTTGAATCCTCCTGAACTAAACTACTTCTGTTGATAGCCATTGTTTTTGAAACCACTGCTCTGATTCTTATTCTGATATCTGGAGTTGAATACACTCTGATTCTATTGGTATAGCTTGTTCTGGAATTGGTTCTGTTGATTGAAACCTCTATTACCAAAGTTCCCTTGACCTCCAATATAATTCACATCTGCTTCTCCACCATTCATCTCTTCAGACATGAATTCGTGATACATCTGTCCAAATTTATGCTCTTGAAGCACAGGTGCATCATTCTGTTCCCCAACAAAGTGTGCTCCTTGCTGATCTCTTCTCATTAGCTCATCGAGCTTTGACTGTAGATAATCAATCTTCTTAGCTTCTAATGATACACTCCCTCTACCGCGATCATAATCGGATCTTCGATTGGCTTGGTTATTCGCCATATTACTCACCAACATGTAAGCTTCTTGTATAGTCTTGGTCATGAAATCATCATTGCTCGTAGTGTCCATAGCATTCTGATATTTCTCCTCAACCACATTGTAGAAAATGTTGAGGAGATTCTAATCTGAGAAACCATGATGAGGACAGTCATTGGTGTACTCCTTGAATCGATCCCAAGCTGCATGAAAACTCTCAAAACCTAATTGGTGAAATCCAGCAATCTTGGTTAGAAGAGACATAGACCGCGACTTCGTAAAGAAATGCCCCAGAAAGGCTATCTTGATCTCTTACCAAGTCTTCAAAGAGTCAGGCTCTAGACTGTTGTACCATCTCATAGTCTTGCCATTCAGTGAGAAAATGAATAACCTGCATTTTAGAGCTTCAGCAGGTACTCCGTTGTGCTGGATAGTACTGCAGATGGCTTCAAATTTATCCAAATGGTGCAATAGGTTCTCAGATGGCAACCCATGAAACTGATTCTACTACACCAAGTTAATGAGACCCGTCTTAATCTCAAAATCTCTTCTCTCAATGGGAGGCGGACGAATCCCAGCACGATTCGCATAGAAAGCCTCCGGAGTGTCATATTTCGCCAGAGTCATCCAATGCTAAGGTTGATTTGCGCGTTGTTGCCCCGCAGCTATAACATTCTGTTGGCCTACTTGCGGAGCACCAACATTAGCACCACTTTCAGCAGGTAGATCAGCTTCTGGAAGAACTCAAGAAAAAGAGGATTGTTTCGAACTTGAAGGTTCTCCATGTTGTCACCCATGATATCTGCGAACTCAAACACCGATATAACCTCTAGGAGTTTCTCTTTCTTCTTTTGTCTCTCTAGACGCCCAGGTTCTAGCTCAAAATCAAGAAGATTCGCGATTCCTTGGCTTCTAGTATGAGGCATGTTCATGCACCTGAAAGCACAAAAACAAAGAAGAAAAAGAAAAGATTAAACAAAATAAAGAAAATGTCGTAGGCACGCAATGATCCTAAGTTCTAAGACGACCTATTGGTCGTCGGAAACGGCCCCAGAAAACTTGATAGCTCAAGTTTTCTCCTGAGAAAACACTGCAAGCGTACAGATGAGTACGTTGTAGTGGTTCGGGATCGAATCCACAGAGATCAAAGGTAGCACGTAAAACTTCAGATCAAACGCGGGCTAAAGTGAAAAAGATGATTTGGTAAAGATGCAATAATTCAAAATTCAAGAAACAAAGCAAACGAACATATGACAGCGGGTTATAAATCAATCAAAGGAGAACTGGGCACGGGGTATTCTCAGGGAAACATAGCATTGTCGATTTAAATTGTTGATCAGGGAACAAGTTTTAAATCATCTTGAACTCAAACACAATTTTAGAATTGATCTACTTCCATAGTATCAAATCTCTATGTATTAGAAACCTTAAGACTAACTTTCGTTGACTCTGTGACAAAAAAAAACTTTTGTTGACTCTTGGATTCTAATCATGCATTCTAAACAGGTTTGATAAGTTCACAATTTACTTAAACTTCAATTTCAATTGGCTTAAGATAAATTGCTCATTTAGGATTCATTCAGGCATTTAATGGAACGCGTTTAATGCATTAAACAACCTAAATTCAGAAACTAAGTGATCAAGTTAATTTCAGCATTAAGAACAATCCTAGATGAAGATTCAATTGATTAAATCCCTAATCAAACAATTCTATGTCAACAATTCATGTAATACCTATGTGAGAACCCTAAACCCAACAATAGAACTACTCACTCATGACAATCGAACAAACACAAATCAATTCAGAGAGAGACATAATTGTATTGATCAAAAACTCAAGAAAAGGTTCAAAATGCTTCTTTGAATCGAAGTACAGAAGTTGATTCTTCTCCCAAAGGTTACAAGTCTCTTCCTTGCTCTCAAAACTCAGAAAAACAGCCTAACAAAAGTAAAAACACGAGTTTAGGTTTTAGATGTGTAATCCGGTTCTCGAAAAGTCGGTTTTGTTCCATAAAATCGGTCTACGAATCGTGACAGAGATCGATCGATCCCCTATCATTCTGCCAGGATGTTTTTTCTCTTCACAAACGCTTCTTTCGATGCTTGAAATTCGTTCAAAATACCTGTAAAAATACAAAATCGCTCCAAAGAGAGCCAAATACACACCAAAAACCATATGTATCGACTAACAACTGCAACAAAAACCTATAAATTGCTAATACATCAGCTACCACCTTACTTTTTCCTATTCTCTTGCACTATTAGTTGAGAGAAACTATCCAAAAAACGAGTGAAACAATTCTTTTAAAAAAATTCACACAAAAACCATTTCAAAAAGCACTGTGGGAACCGAAATTCTCAGTATCAATGTTACGTGGTTCACGGATTCTCTGTAGCCAAAGATCAACAGATCAAGTAACGAGTTAGCGAATTAGTAAAGAAGAAATACGAAAGTAAAAGATAAACAAATTACGAAACGAAACGAATTGATAACGAAGGTGGATTACTACGAAAAAGATTGCGAAGCGATATGAAATTAACGGTGAAAAAGTAACTGGATTCGTAAAACAGGTTAATGTGAACGAACACAGAATGAATACGAGAATGAATCTTAAGTAAAACGAAAAGCGTAAACGAAGAACGATTCGACAGACACAGTTAACAAAGAAAGTTAAGGGATATTATTCGAATTTCGTGATCAGAGCGTGCGCAACCGGTGTTAAGCCGTGGCCGCAGGATCTGTTGGCGACGATTAT